>PVKH010033470.1:0-12007 GCA_004027955.1 Chaetophractus vellerosus | reverse complement strand
CACGGACAGGCAAAAGCCGCCACGGGCAGGGCAGGTCGCCTGCAAATCGAGCACAGCCAGCCACCCGCGAACTGAAAAGCCGGCCGTGATGGAAGCAGAAGCCGCCCACAAGCGGGGAAAGCCGCGCCTGCGCAGTGACCAAGTCTCGGCGTGTCGCCGCAACGGGGGGGAAGGGGAGATATGTAATAAAATAAAAAAATATATATATATACTTACTTGCACCAAGAGTGAGCAAGCCAATTTAAACCATTCAGTTGATAATCTCTTAATTCTAAACCTTCATGCCCTCCAATATAGGATGGTTGCTTCTTCAGGGCTACAAATCTTGGTCTTTGTTTCAATACCTTTAGTAGAAATAAACGTTAATATGTAGAATTATTAAATATAAGAAATGATATTAAGAGATGAAAATGTCTGTTATCACAATATATTTTGAGTATACACCTCTAGTTTCCAAGGAATTTTCCCTATTAGATTTCTCCATTTCACTCCCCACAACCACCACCACTAACACCACCAAATTAACATCTTTCTGTCAAAAGACAGTGCCACACCTATGATCATATAGCAATTTAGGAGCATCGTTTCTATAGAACCTACCAACCAAATACCCTTAGCCTATCTGAATTAAGGATCCAACTATTTAGGTTTGTACTATTTAGGAAGCATAAATAAACTTTCAATAATTAAAAATGTCAAATAATACTCACTTTGCAATCTTTAAAAGGTGTGGTTTTTGATTGATTCCTGCTAAAATACTCATCTATGCATACTTGAAACTTTTTGGAAATAAGAGCTCCATCTTCCCAGCTGCACTCTGAGTATGGAAGACCCTGCCATTTGCAATAATAATCAGGAAAACCAGCAGCTGACTTTTGATTGGAATGAGCTGTGAGATAAATTGGGTATTTATTTTATATTTTTTACATTTATACTTTGAGGCATAATTCTTAGAACAGGCTAAACAAATAAAAACTAGCCTAGGCTAATTTATAATATTCTATTTTACTAAAAGCAAGCCACTGATTTTAATGTGTAAACAGTATTTATAACTTTTATGGGATGATTTCAAGTATAAAAAGATAAGTTTAATTAGAATAATTTATTACTGACCAATTATTCGCTCCACTATTTGATACTGTTTATGTAGATCATCTGTAAGTTCTTGCTGGCAATTATAATATTCCACATCTTCTGGAGAAGCATTTTTCAACCTGAAAATTACATTTATTAATCGAATAACAAACTTCTAAATCTCCCCTAAACAACCCAATCTCTTGAAACACTGTTTGTAACATACTTCCTATTTTGCCACTTACCATGTGGGCCAAGACTGAACAAAGAAGAAATTTAAACAGAAATAAAGTAAAACATCATTACTTTTTAACTCCCCAATTTTTAACTTTAATGAGAAACATTCTGTGTGACTGTTATCAGGGAGAGGTTTAGCTATGGCTACCGCTAAACTCTAACTTTTGAATTTTGACTATGCATTCCTTTTTTTCAATAAAAAAGCTTAGTAATTACCTTTGAACAATAAAAGAAATTTAATATGGTATAAAGCATACTTACCATCTTTTTGTTTCTTGATCTTTTTTCTTATAATTATCCAATTTTTTCATTCCTCTAACATTCTGCTGCTTAAGGGTTTCTTCTGTCTCCCAAGTATTGTGGATATGGGACCATCCTTTCCATTTAATTAAATACTGGATCTCTCCAGGTTCCTTGTTTTTTTCAAATCCTGCATTTGGGTCGCCATCTGCTTCAACTGCATAGATGGTTGTAGTAGCACCAGTAGCTAAAAACAAAAGCACAACAACTTCCATATAATGGTTATAGGATTATTTCCTTTCAACTCAAAAATTCAGAAACATTAATAGAAAAGATGTACTTTCTTAAATAAGTAAATAAACACCATATTAGGGTATAGGAATTTATAGGTTATATTACATATATATATACAAAAGGAACACAGCCTTTAAAAAGGCTTAAATTATGGAATTTTAAAACTGAAAAGACTTTAACATATTGTTTAATTTAATGCCCTCAGTTTCAAAATTAGAAAAACCAAAGTCCAAGGACAGTGGCTCATCAAAGATCATACAACAATTACAGAAACATTATTTCAATGATGATTGGGAGACTGACTGGAAACCAAAGTAATAAAAAAATCATCTTTAAAAATAACCTATATATTTGAAGTGTAAAGAAACGTTTTTGAAAATCTAAAGGGGTTTGTGAAATTCAAAGTACCTAAAAAGAAACTGCTCACACAAACTCAAATTACAGAAGTTAGAGATTTTCTAATTATCCACAAAATATGAGGTAGTGTCAGGTGGATATTTTCTGGAAGAAGATACTAAAGCTAAGCAAAGTTTATTTTAATAGAAATTAACTATTAAAAAAAAATATATATATATATAATAAAACCAGGCCTTTTCAAAACTGTAAAATCATCAAGAAACACTTTACTTAATTCTATTTTGTTTAAATAGCCAAATAAAATGTTTGTTTGTTTGTTTTTTTTAAAAAAAACTACCTCCTTTTCTCCCAATCCGACAATCCATAAACCTTTCTATTGTTTCAAATTCCTCTTCCTCAGGTTGAGGAACATCTTCTCCACAGACTTCCAATAAGTCATCAGAATCTGTTTTCATTTCTTCATCTTCCTTATAGCTAACATTGACAGTTGCTTGGCGACGAGAACTTCTTTTATCATGATCGTAATCTTCATCATCATCATCATCCTCTGATGAATCAATCTGTCTCTTTTTTTGTCCAGAAATCTTTTTTCCATTTTTGGACTTAGTTCTAGAAGAGCAGGGAAAAATGAAGGTGTTTACAGAAACACTGGCAAAAACAAGACTTGAGAAACTATATACAAAAATAACGAATACCTTCCATAGCAATTTCTGAATCAAACTGAGAAAATACATTTACCTATTTTGAGGTTTTCTGCTTTTAACTTTGTTTTTTGGCTCATAATCAGACTCCGTTTCATCACAACTACTTTTGTCTCTTTCTTCCTCAGATTCTGAATCTGAACCAGACTGTGATGGAGATCCTGACCCAGACATTTGCCAGTCTTCACTATATTTGTATAAAAAATATATATATAAATATTACACACATACACAAAATATCTCTTACATTATATAGCAAATTCTGTCTATAAAATACAAAAATGACCAAATCAACTAAATTATATGCCAATTAATATGAAATATTACTGGTTTTACCCTTACTAAAAATATTAAATATCTACAGAATAGGAAAACCCCCATTTCTTCCATAACTTGAGTTTTGTTAGTCATTTGGTTTACCTTAATGAAATTCAAATATAAATATTTTTATTTTGATTCTCATTATAGATGAAAAATTTATGCTACTTTAAAGAATCACAGAGGTTAATACTTATAAAGTCTTTCATAATTACTGTTTCATATTCTCAAAAAAGATTCTAGTGCCTTTCATTTTAATTTTCTGGAAACTGATTTTTTAAAAGAAAACCTTTTAAAACTGATTTTTAAAGCAATTTATGTTCATTAAGGAAAAAAACATTAAAACAGTATAGAAACATGCAAAGATAATCAGTCCATCTAAACCAACATTCAGTGATTTCCTTACCGTGATTACTATTTTAATCTATATCATTCCTATTAACACAGAAAAAATACTGGGTGTACATGTTGCTATCATATGAAGTTCAAATGAAAGTTACACACTGAATTCTTACTTAGACCTAGTTCCACAGTATTGTTTCTTCCATTGCTCTGCATCTCTTGCATCAACTATAAATATGCTAAGAATTACACAAGCAAGCACATATGATAAAATCTGGTGTAAGATTTAAAAAAAAAGAGAAGCAAATTCTTTTTTACCGTGAAATCTTTTCAGGGTTTGGACACTGAAAATAGCAATTAAAAGTAGCAATAGGCAGCACAAATGAAAAAGCCTCCATTTTAATTGTAGCAAATTATAAATTATAGTTTTAATATCAGAACAAGTCTATCCATCATCCTAAATTACTTGTTTTTAAAGTTTTTGCCTGCACCCACGCTAAGTTTAGAAATTAATAACTTAGTGAACGAGTTAAGATAGCAGATGAGACAGAGTTTTTGAAAATGTAATTAGTAAACTGTAGAACAGATCTGATGAAACCAGAATGCAGAATAGCAATAAAGGAATTAAAATCATGATAGAGTGAGAGACATGGAGGATAGAGTGGATGATCCAATATTTATCTATTTAATAGTAGTACTAGAGAGATTTACAAAACAAGGAAGAAAATATGCAAAGGTACAATGACTGAATTTTCAGGCTCTGATTAAAGATAAAAATCCTCACATTAAAGATGCATGAGTCCTGTGGGATAAATAAATAAATCCAAACCTAGACATACCTAAGTGAATGAGCAGAATATTAAAAACAAATAGAAAAACAAAAGACAAAACAATAGAATAATGTTTTTGAAGTAACATGAGCGGGAGCAAAAAAAGATCATCTAAAGGCATGAACTGAGAATATCAAGTACTCTAAACAACTTCTGGACCAAAATCAGCAGGATTGTAATGAGTGAATATCTAGAGAGGTTCTAGGGATGAAGCAAATTTCACATGAAAATGAATAGAAAGGACAGCTATTAGTAAAAATTATCAGAATCACCCAAATCCAGTTATCGCCTGGTCTTTACACCGCTGTTGCCCAAGTTAGGATTTTCTCATATTATGACTTAACAGAGATCTTTGAAGTTTAAAGCAGGTGACACAAAACCACAGATGGTCATAGAAAAATATTAAGGACCAATGGTTTGAATTAACCTAATAAAATGAATAAAATGTCACAAACTACAGATTTACAAAAGTATACTTTTGGTATCAATTTCCATGAAGGAAGAAATATAAAATAGGATTTTCCTGATAGGAAAAAATCAGTTAAAATTGACATACTCTTTATGCTTTTTCCTTTTGACCTCATTTGATGAGCCATCAGAATCTTCACTACTAGAAGAATCCTGTACCGAAAAAGAAAAATATCATTAATGATTAGAATTTAACCATGATATCAGTTTTTACTTGCTATGCTACTGGCCATTTGTTTTACTAACAATAACTACAAAGACTTTTCTTCTCCTTCCATGTTATATTTACACCATTACTTAGCTTAAAATAATTAAATCAATAACTTTATTTAAAATTAAAATAGCCAGTGAAATTAGCCAAGTATCTTTAGGTAAGCATCACAAAGTCAGCTATTTTGTATAAAACCTTAAAATCTATCCTCTCCGGAGGCCATACTGTTGCCTGGTATGGCTACAAGGAATCTTCGTTTTTGGTATGTCAAATTTTGAATTAATATTTTTCCCCATTAGTTTTTGATATAGCTCCTTCCTAAATATTTTATGCAAACACACATGTATGTATTTCATGTGAGCACACAGAGGAACTACTGTTTACAGCTGCAGCTTATTCTTTTGAAGATATATGCTGAGAATTGTTATTAATACTCTGTGCAAATATGATTTAATGGTATAATAGTCTTTCATATGTGTGCATATGTTTGTATGTATGTATGTATATGTACTTAATTATTTTCCTAATGTTTCATGTTTAGTTGGTTTCTATTTTGCTAGACTTAGTCTGTATCTAGTTACTGGCATTTGCTAGATTCTAGATGAGCAAATGCACACAAATTTTCCACTGCTTATTCTGATTAATCCCTAAAAGTGTAATTATTGGATAAAAGGCTCTTGATATAAATTATTAAATATAATTATTCCTAGCTACAATTTCAAATCATTTATTGTTTTAAATAATTTCATAAATACTTAGTTATTTAAATGATTAGTTATCATGTCTTATTTTAAAATATTTCATAATGAAAATTCACCTCTTCTGATCCACTATTAGATGAAGCTTGATGTTGTTGCTGCTGCTGTTGCTGCTTCTTGAGCATTGCAGATCTCTGAACAGCCAGAATACTAGGGCTAGATTTCCAGAACTGTAATAGAAATATAAACCTTAATATTGCAATATAATTAAAATAAAATGCTGAGTTTTAGCTATATATAAAAACATTTATTAATCAATATCCTGTTTGGTGTTGAGTATTATTTTCACAAAGTGATAAATTCTTTTATCAATGCTATTCAAAGTTCAGTTACCTATACTTTTTTGTCATTTTGAGGTGGAAATGAAAAGCTTAAATCAGAATGTAAATCAACTACGTCACTAAACACACTCTCTTTTAGTTAAGCTCACTGTCAAAATTTTTGTTTGGTGGTGTTTTTCTTACTAGCAAGATTCTCTCCACCAAGAAATGTTGTTATGTTCCAGCCCAAGCATCTTATCTCATAATGTACTAAAAGTAATACTATTGTATATTCTTATGAGATATAGACAAAGTGTTAGTATATCATGTTTTAAATAGATGACCTTTAAGCTATTCTCCCAAGTATTTGTGAGGAAGTAGAATTTCATTACATTCTTCTGTTATGAGCAATAAAGTTATCTCCTTTGAAGATCTTCAAAGTGAGATATAGACTGTAAGATTAACAAGTGGACCTCACAAATTTATGACACTTAATATTTATGAAACTCAATTCCAAAAAAGAAAGTAGAAAGTTTTATTTTATATCTCTTAATTTTGTATTTCTTATTTCTTCCAAGCAATTAATCTGCAGATATTTAACGACAGCATATGAATGACTGAAAATAAATTTTAATGTCTAAAATGTTTTTTGATTTTCCCAAAAGCTAGGTTAAGAATACCATAAAATAGTGCTATAAATTTTCCCAAAGTAAGACAAATCTTTCATTGGATATTTTATTTATTACCTCAGCTCCATCAACTTTTGGTGGTTTTGCTTGTACTTTGTTTTCTCGGGAAGTGTCTGACTCAGATTCTGACTGACTGCCCGATTCAGATCCAGAGTCAGAGTCACTGCTACCTGTCTGGCTACTGCTTCCATCACTACTGCTTCCAGAACTCGAACCAGATCCAGAGCCGGAAGCTGACCCAGAATCATCATCCGACTGGCTACAATTTGAAGATAAACAGATTTCAAAGAAAATATTAAGAATTTGAAATTAATCTAATTAATCTATCATTATAATTGACAGTTGACAAATTTGGTACAGTTTTGGCTAAACATAAGCAATGCAATTACCATCTTCATCAAAGGTAATGAGCAAAATCTACCAAATACTGGATCCTGTGATAGGAACTTGGGAAAACAAGAAGTTAAAACCATGGTCCCCTTACTCTTAAAGACTACTGAGTTATAGTAATTATAATGTAGGAATTGTGTAAAGAAAAGGTTAAACATGCTGAGTATTCTCACAGAAAGAGGAAGAAACAATTTTTTTGGTTAATTCAATTTTATAACTGTATTCTAGCATTCTGGGAGAATGTAATTTATTATAATTATATAATTAAGTTATAATAAATTAAAATTAAGAAAAAATCAGTAGCACTACTTCTCTGGGAAAATAATTCCAATTTCTCATGGTTTCCCAGTAATAAATCTGAAATAGCCATCTCTCACAATCTTTCCTAACCTCTATACATACACATGTAAAAGCAATTAACAGTTCACTGAGAAAATATCTTTTTCTATTACTAAATACTCAGTCCAAGGTAGCCCAGAAATGAACTGGATTAAAATTGGTCGTGCAAATTAATATTATCTCTAAGGCCATTTGCTTACATCATGCTTACACCCAAATTGTTGAAAACTGGCGTATTACGTGTTTGGGACACAGGGTAGACTCAGCTTTTCACATAATTATTGGGCTTGAAGAGGAAACAAGTTTACGTACATAGAGCAAAAACACAAGCTTCATGCCGTCTGCTGTAATTTTTAGCTATACCACAAGATGGAGGTATTACTCCATGAAAATAGACTGCAAAGCTAAAATTATATTTCTCATTTTCTAGAGCAAGGAGTTAACAGTTTCTTACTGGAATCACAGAGATAAAAGTTTACATGAAGATTACTTATTCTAAAAGATAGATATAAGTTAAAATGTTTAGCATGAAGTGTGGATAAATTCATCCATTTTTTAGAATGTAGAAATCTAATGGAATGTTTTTTTAATAGAAAGTTTTAATAAATAAAAATGTCTCAGAGAGGCTATGATACCATTCATTTTTGCCACTACTTCTACCCTCAGATCACATGGTTCTGAGATCTAAAAGCAGCATAGTACTTTTTAATTTTTTAAAAGAACTTTGGTTCACTTTAGGAAAATTTTCAGAAAGAATATGAGAAAAGATATTTACCCTTACAATTGTATCTTTCCTTTAACCCACCTGGAAAAAGAAATCTTTCATTTACTCAGTAAACTCTACTGAGTACTACCATGTGTTAGTAGGCACTGGAGAGACAGAATGAAGTGAAAGACAAAATTCTAGCCATTAAAGAACTTCTAACCTAATTTGGAATAAGGAGATAGTCATGTAAACCAATATATACCATTTTATGCTATGTTTTAGATACAGATTCAATTGTACTAGGGAGCACTAAAGATACAACCAAGTCTGGTACAATAATTAGGGAATATTTAGAATAAAGTGTGGTACAACTAATTCTTTATGAAAGATGTTAAGAAGGGTATCGCTTTAAATGACTATCATCTTCTTGAGGGCACTGTACATATTTTCCACAGTGCTTAGGACACCACCTTACACAAGTAGGTACTCAATAAATACTTGAAAAGAAGACGGGTGAACTGAATTTTGGGGACCATCATGGGTCTAAATTATATCTCAACCAGTCATTCCAAATGGATAACTAATCAAAAATGTTAACAGATCAACACGCTTACATGAATGTAGGAATCTTTCTTTTTATATTCTTTACAGGATAAAAGTTCTATGTGGAGAGCAAAGCAATCACATATCTGAGGCTAGGCTACTCTAATATAAATTATCAGAATGTCTTTGCCTTTACTATTAGAAATATATTTTATTTACTTGTTCCTTAGTAGGATTAAGAATATGCAAAGAATAAGGTAGATCACTCCATACCCTGATACTTATATCAGAATGATCCCTAGCATATATAATTAAGTAAAAAAAAAAAAAAAAAAAAAAAAAAAAAAAAAAAAAAAAAAAAAAAAAAAAAAAAAAAAAGCAAGACACAAAATCACAAAATGTTTATGGTTCCTGCTGCAAGAACCAGAAAGATAGCAGCATGAGAAGGACTGAGCCTAGCCTACTATTACTGGATTTGAAAATGGAGGAAGGGGGACAAGCCAGGGAATGTGGGCAGTCACAAGAAGCTGGAATGCCAGGAAAATATTTCCCCTAGAGCCTCCAGAAAGGAATGCAACTCTGTAGACACCTTGATTTTAGCTCAGTAAGACCTGCTGGACTTCTGACCAACTGAAGTGTATTGTTTTAAGCTACTAAGTTTATAGCAACTTGGTATAGCAGCAATAGGAAATTAATATACCACTTTTCCCCCAGTCACAGAAAGAATTAAGTCAGTGGATAAAATTTAATTTTTTTCTTATGAATATTCTTTGCATCTTTGTTGCTGCTACTGCCCTGTCAGCTGGTGAATGATGTAGAGCAATAATAAAAAATATATCAGACAGATATAGAACTGCCAAATGATCTGGCAATCCCACTACTAGGAATATATTCAGAAGAACTGAAAGCAAGGATGTGAACTGGTAATGTGCACCCTGATGTTCACAGTGGCATTACTTACAATTGCTAAAAGATGGAAACAACCTAAGTACCCATCAACTAATGAAAGGATAAACAAAATGGGATATATAAATACAATGGATACTATTCAACTATAAGAAGAAATGAACTGGGGAAGCACACATGCATGAACCTTGAGGATATTAAGTTGAGTGAAATAAGCCAGCACAAAAGGAAGAATATTGTATGGTCTCCCTGATATGGACTAAATATAATGAGCAAACCTATGGAGTTAAACTATAGAGTATAGATTAGTAGGAGACAGAATGTGGGTTGAGGAGGGGAGCTGATACTGAATGTATGTAGAATGTTTAAGAAGGTTGACTGTAAATACGTGGTAATGGATAGAGTTGATCATAGCGCATTATAAGGAGTATAACACTGCTGTGATTTATAAATGTGATTGTGGCTGAAAGGGGTATGTGGTTAATAATGTAAATACAAGAATGTTCCTCTACTATAAGGTATTAAGAATATGATAATATATAGGAAAAATACAACTAATGTAACTTACTGACTACAGTTCACAGTAATATTGTAATATTTCTGTAGCAAAGACAACGAGGATACTACACCAATGCTAAAGGTAAAAAAAAAAAAAGTTGGGGGGAAATTTAGATTTATGAGATAGGACTATGACTAAGCATTTTTAAAATTTATTTTCTCCATTAACAAGGTGACAGACCACAGTCATGTTATTTAACCAATCTGGGCTCATTTATATATTTTTCTGAACACTGTAGATGAGTTTGTTTTTAGGATTAAAAGAGATAAATGTGCCTGCTGGACAGAATTTTTTAAAGTAATGCATCCATATATTATTAATCTGCCTTTTGTCTGTTATTTTATTTTTTGAAGTTGAAATAAAGTTTACTTTAAAAAAATTTATGGGATGCTTTCCTTGTTTAAGAAAAAATGGAGGAAATATTTATATATATTTGGTTATGCTTTTATAAAACCAACAAAGGCAACATAAACCAATAACTAAAATTTTGAGCAAAAACAGGTGAAAACCCTTCTTTATAAAGTAATTCTATTTCGGCCAACTACTGCAAATATTCTAAGATAAAAATCTGATCATAGCATGATAGCATGGTGTTGTTTTATACATCTTCAGTTTTTCTGTAACAGAATTCAAACACCTTAAGACTGTTCAGGAGCATTTCCCTACTTAACTTTCCAGTCTATCACCAGTCACTTTCCCACCTGAATCCCTAGTTCTAGCTATGGCAAACTACATGTATTCCTCTGAAAGCCAATTTCTCTCTCCAATTCCTTCTCTTCTCTTTTCACTATATAATTCCTACTTGAACCTCACTTCACAGCCACTCCAGCAAATCTCTCCTGACTCTATCCCATCCAGCATTAAATTAGGTATCCTTCCTCAGTATTCCCAAAACATCATATACACATCATTATTTTGGCTGAGAGTACACTATGTAAAAATCATTGTGGTTTTATCTTTTGTTTTGTCATCCATTATTTAATTACCGGGTAATAAAATGGTGAGATTTTATTATTTTTTTTATTATTAGGTAGAATAACTTCTATAAAGAGAAACTTTCACTCATATTTGTAAGTCTTGAAGATAAGTTCATAAGAGAAAGGCATTTTTCTTTTCCTTATTTACCAGTTTCAAAATGAGTTAATTTGCTAGCATCCTTCAAAGTAGACCAATAATTTTTTATATCATTATGAACTCATGGGTTTTAACTTATCTGATGAGCTTTAGTCCATTGTCAGTATCCTTGTTGACATTCAAATTGTCCCATCTTTAGCCAAAAGGAAATCCTTCTGACAAGATCTCAAATAGTCTTTGATAGCATCCTTGCTTTCTGGTATGACAAGATGTTCCAGGCTCAACCTGTCTGTTTCTTGCTTCAGACCAACTCAGCCATTTCATTAAAAAGCTCTGGTTCTGACTGATAGGAAATGGTCCTTAGAGATTGCAATACGAGAACTAGAAGAGCCTATTGCTATTGGATTGGTCATTGTTTTAAAGCATTTTCAATGGAATGAGTTAAGATATTTGTATTTTAGACAAAGTACTTTAGAAGATTATACTAGTATTTCCAGTTCAAACTAAAATATCACAGGGGCCGGCTCGATAGCCCAGTGGATAGGGCGCCGGCATACCACATGGGAGGCCCCAGATTCGATTCCCGGGGACCTCTCCTAGCAGGCAGACCGCCTTGAGAATGGCAAGCTGCCATGGGCGGGCCGGAGCCGCCGTGGGCAGGGCAAGAAGCTGCCACGGACATGGCAAGAGCGGGCAGGGCAGGTCCCACGC
>PVKH010033469.1:0-12004 GCA_004027955.1 Chaetophractus vellerosus | reverse complement strand
TTTCAGCATTCTTTCTTGAAAAAACACGTCAAAGGATAGGAATAGAAGGAAAGTTCCTCAATATGAGAAAGGGCATATATGAAAGACCTACAGCCAACATGGTACTCAATGGAGAAAAGTTGAAAGCTTTCCCTCTAAGATCAGGGACAAGACAAGGATGCCCGCTGTCACCACTGTTATTCAATATTGTGCTAGAAGTTCTAGCTAGAGCAATTAGACCAGAAAAAAATTAATAAATAAAAGGCATCCAAATGGGAAAAGAGGAAGAAAAACTCTCACTATTCACAGACGACATGATCCTATATTTAGAAAATTGTAAAATATCCACAACAAATCTACGTGAACTAATAAACAAGTTCAGCAAATTGGCAGGATACAAGATAAAAAATCAGTAATATTTATGTACACTAGTATTGAACAATCTAAAGGAGGAAATCAGGAAAAAAAATCCGTTTACAATAGCAACAAAAAGACTCAAATACCTAGGAATCAATTAACCAAAGAGGTAAATGACCTGTATTCAGAAAACTACAAAACACCACTAAAAAAAATCAAGCACCTAAACAAATGGAAAGACATTTCTTGTTCATGGATTGGAAGACTAAATATTGTGAGGATGTTAATGCTGCCTAAACTGATTTATAGATTCAATGCAATACCTATCAACATTCCAACAGACTACTTTAAAGAAAAAGAAAAGGTAATTACCAAATTTATTTGGAAGGGAAAGGACACCCAAATAGCCAAAAAATATCCTAAAAAAGAGGATGTGGGAGGACTCTCACTGCCTGACCTTGAAACACATTACAAAGCCACAGTAGTCAAAACAGCATGGTATTGGCATAAATACAGACACATTGATCAATGGAATAGAATTGAGTGTTCAGAAATAGACCCTTACCTTTATGGCTGACTGGTTTTTTACAAACCTACCAAGTCCATGTTACTGGGACAAAACAGTCTCTTCAAAAAATGGTGATCATAGAACTGGATATCCATAACCAAAAGAGTGAAAGAGGACCCCTATCTTACATCTTATACAAGAATCAACCCAAAATGGATCAAAGACCTAAATATAAAAACCAGATTATAAAATTACTAGAAGAAAATGCAGGGAAACATCTCCAAGATCTTATGGTAGGTGGTGATTTCTTGGACCTTACACCCAAAGCATGAACAACAAAAGAAAAAATAGATAAATGGCACCTCCTCAAAATTAAACACTTTTGCACCTCAAAGTACCTTTTCAAAGGGTTTTGTAAAAAGGCAGCCAACTCAATGTGAGAAAATATTTGGAAATCCCATGTCCGATAAGGCTTTAATATCCATGATATATAAAGAGATGCTATAACTCAACAATAGAAAGACAAGCAAACTGATTTTTAAAATGGACAAAAGACTTGAATAAACATTAAAAAAATTTTTTTTATTTTTAAGAAATCAAAGGAAACTTTAGTCATGACCTTTGCATTTTAGTCATTTCCTTGAAAATATATAGAATTCATGTGATTTTCATTCTTTGGAAGATGAAATGAGTGTAATACAAACTTTAAACTAAACATTACTTCATTTTTAAGAAAAGACATATGGAATTTATGGGTTTTTTTGTTTTTTTTTTTTTACCAGGAGGTCCCCAGGATGGAACCCAGGTCCCTCCATATGGAAGATGGATGCCCAACCATTTGAGCCACATCCGCCCTCCAACGGAATTTATCTTTTGGTAAGGTTGATATGAATTAAAAGTAACGACTTGTTATTTGATGATAATAGCTATTGGGGTAGCAACACAGTTGGGAAAACAACTGTTGTCCATTGTAGTAATACTCCAGTTTGATCCCATGTCCTCTGAAGCGTTTTCAGGGAATGGACTACCTTAATCCGTATGGCTAAAACTGATAGTGGAAAAAGAGTAACAGGGACAGCATAACCAGCGAACACCTGCACCCAAAAGGGTACAGAGCCAATAAGCAGTAGAGGTTTTTGTTTTTTTTTTTAAAGTTTGGTTACATTTTTCTTTTTCCTGTGTCTTCCAAACACAGTAGGTTCATTTTGGGGACTGAATCAAGTTGCCTACAAAAGGTCTCAGTTCCTGGTCCTGTGGGTGTGAATCCATTTGTACATAGGGCTTTTTCTTTTAACTTTTTTCTTTTTATTTTTTTAAAAGTAAAAGGTCTCAGTTCCTGGTCCTGTGGGTGTGAATCCATTTGTACATAGGGCTTTTTCTTTTAACTTTTTTCTTTTTATTTTTTTAAAGAAACTTTAGATTGCATAAATGTTATGCAAAAAAATATAGGGGATTCCCATATTCGCTGCTCCCTAGCCCTCCCATATTCTCCCACATCAACAACATCCTTCATCAGCGTGGTACATCTGCCACAATTGAGGAACATACCTTGGAGCCTTGCCACTAAGCAAGGAGTATAGTTTACATTGTAGTTTACACTCTCTCCTGCACATTTTCGCAAGTTATTACAAGATATACACGGCCTGCAACTATCACTGCAATGTCATTCAGGATAATTCCCAAGGCCTGAGAATGCCCCCAAATTGCACCTATTTTTCCCTCTCCCTCCCCTCAGAACCTCCAATGGCCACTGCCTCCACATCCGTGATAAAAGTTCTTCCAGTGCTAGGATCACAAAAAGTCTACAGTAGAACAACTGTAAATCTACTCTGGTCCATTGTCCATTTCCCAATTCCAAGGATTCTGTGATGGTGATGCCCACTCCACCTCTAATTGAGAGGGGGCTTAGATCCTATGGGGCAGATGGATGGGACTTTCTTGCTTGCAGTTGCAGACTTTCTCTGGTCCTTAAGAAGGTCATTGTCAATCATCATCTCCTCATTAGTTGTCCTGGGTGTGAATAAACATTTGTTCACAGCAAAAATACAAATGGAGAAAAACACATGAAAAAATGTTCAACATCACTAGTGATTAGGGAAATGCAAATTCAAAGCTACAATGAGATATCATTTCACACCTATTAGAATGGACACTATTAAAAAGATGGAAAACTACAAGTGTTAGAGAGAATGTGGAGAGATAGGAACACTTATTCACTGTTGGTGAGTACGTAGAATGGCACAGCCACTGTGGAGGACCATTTGACAGTCTCTAAGAAAGTTGAATATAGATTTTCCACGTGACCCAGAGACACCATTATTAAGTATATATCCAGAAGAACTGAGAGAAGTGACAAGAACAGACTCCTACACATCGATGATCATAGTAGTATTATTCACAATTGCCAAAAGATGGAAACCACCCAGGTGTCCATCAACAGAGGAATGGATAAACAAATTACAGTGTATACATAAGATGGAATATTATGCAGTTGTAAGAAGAAATGAAGTCGTGAAGCATATGACAATATGGATGAAACTGGAGGGCGTTATGTTGAGTGAAGCAAGCTAGACACAAAAGGACAAATACCGTATGATTGCACTATTATGAACTAAATATATTATATAAACTCATAGACTAAATACCTAGAATATTGGTCACCAGAAAATAAAATGCTGTTAAAGAATGGAAAACTGAGGTTTAATCTGCAGAATTGGTAAAAAGGTTGCTCATAAATCTTTATAAATGAATAGAACTGGTGAAAGTACATCATTGTGTTTGTAACTAGCAGTGCTAATACATGGGTATTACAGTGGTTGAAAGAGAAAGTCAAAGGTCCTGTATATTACTAGAAGGAAAGCTAAAAAAAAGTAACATGGGACTGTATAGCATAGTGAAACCTCATGGGAAATATCAGTATGGGTAATTCTACATATAAAAGACTGTTTTTCTTTGAAACTGAACAAATGTATGTTAATGTTATTAAATGTTAATATCAGGCAAAAATACAACCAACACAAACTAGGGACAGTAGTGTATAGTAATATATTAATAGTCTTCCATTAAGGGTTTAAAAAAAAGGAAATATACTAAGTGAAAGAAACTAGACAAAAGGTACTACATGTTGACTCCATCTATTCAAAATAAATACAAAAAATGAGAGTCAGAAACAGAATAGTAGCTATACATGGCAGGGGAAGGATAGTTTGAGAGGTGATTATTAAGGGGTAGAGTTTTTTTCTGTTTTTTAAGAAATTATTATTATTGTTATTGGAGCAATGAAAATGCTTTAATAATGATTGAAGTGATGAATGCACAACTATGTGATTATACCAAATACTATTGATTGTATACTTTGGAAAGATTATATGCTTTATGAATATATATCAATAAAATTGATTTTTTAAAAAGTTAAGTAGAGACATGGAGGATATTTTAAAAAATGAACTTTTAAAGATGAAAACTACAATGTCTGAGATGAAAAGTACACTAGATGGGCTATATAGCAGATTAGACATAACAGAAGAAAAGATTAGTGAGCTTAAAGGCATAGCAATAGATACTATCTAAAATAAAATACATAAAACAATTTTAAAAAGAACAGTATCTGTGATTTGTAGGAGAATATACAAGTAATTGAGCCTAATACACATGTAATTGGGTCTCCAAAGGAAGAAGAGCAAAAACTTTGAAGGATAATGGTTGAAGTTTCTCCAAATTTGATGAAAACAATAAACTCACAGATCCAAGAAGCTCCATGAAACATACACAAACATAAAGAAAACTTAATCAAGGTACATCATTATTAAACTCTTTAAAATCAGAGCTAAGTGAAAATCTTAAAAGCAGCCAGACAAAACAGACATGTAGAGAGGAAAAAAGATAAGGATAGCAGATTTCTCATCAGAAACAATGCAAGCAGGAAGACAATGGAACAACATCTCTAAAGTACTGAAAGAAAAACCCCAACAATCCTAGAATTATATACCCAGAAAATATATCTTTCAAAAACGAAGGTGAAATACTTTTTCAGACATATAAAAGCTTAAAAATCCATCACCAGCAAACACATACTACAAGAAATGTTAATGGAAATCCTTCAGGAAGAAGAAAATTGGTACTAGACAGAAATATGGACCTACAGAAAGGAGTGAAGACCACTGAAAATGTGTGGTGTGTATATAATTTCCTATTACTTAAATCTTGTTAAAAGATAACTTTCCAACAAAAATAATAACAATGTAGGGTGCGCTTTCCAATAAATATAATGGTAAAAGGTCAGGAGGGGAGAAATGGAAGAATACAAAGGTTCTTATACTAGACGTAAATTGGTATAATATCATTTAAAGGTAGAATGTGATAAGTAAAAGATGAATACTATGAACTCTAAAGGCAAGGACTAAAATAAGAAAACAAAGAGTTATAGCTCATAAGTCAAAACAGGAAATAAAATGGAATATAAGAAGTGCTCCCAAAATAAGGAAAAGAGAAAAAAGAGAACAAAGAACAGATTAGATAAATAGAAAACAAACAGCAAAATGACAGAATGAAACTAAAGCAAGTAAATAATCACATAAATTATAAATAGTCTAAAAACCCCAGTTAAAAAGCAGAGCTTGTCAGATTAGATTTTAAAAAATAAAAAAGCAAGACCAACTATATACTGCCTACAAGAAATATACTTTAAATAGACACAAATAGGTTAAAGGTAAAAGGATGGGAAAAGATATAACACGCTAACACTAATCAAAAAAAAAAAAAGCTTGTGAATATTCTCGCTGTCCTGATTTTGTGATAACCAGGGTAGGCTAAACATTTGCTATATTAGAAACCATGCATGTGTCCCCAGACCTAGTTTTTCTCCCTCGGTCTGGTTTTTAGAATGCTGGTGATAAACCAAGCCTGATTTATTATATGACCATCCTGTATGGGAAAAGACTGTAACTCTAGCTATCTTTGGTCAACCTTAAGAGATATATAGCAGGGGGACGGATGTAGCTCAAATGGATGGGCATCCGTCTTCCATATGGAGGGACCTGGGTTCAATCCCCGAGGCCTCCCGGTAAAATTAAAAAATATATATATATATAGAAGGTGTGTGGGCCACTAGGCCCCGCAAGCGGGTGAGACCCCCAGGCCCCGTGCGCGGGTGCGCTGCCAGGCCCTGCGAGCCATGCAGCAAGATGATGATGTAATAGGCGAGTGACACAAGGGAGAGCCAAGACGAGACACGCTGAAAAACGAGGAAGTAAGGTGGCGAGGGGGTAGGATGCCTCTCTCCCACATTGGATGTTCCGAGGATTGAATCCCAGTGAAGATAGGAGAAGGATGAGAAGAGAGGGGATGAAATGCACATGGAGAGTTGCCTAGCGAATGGACACAAAAACAGCAAAAATGGGGAGTGGGGGGTAAAAATGGATAAAAGTAAATAAATAAATAAATCCTTGGGATAAAAAAAGTATAGAGGAGAACAATACGGACTATAGTTAGTAGTAATATTTTGACGTGCTCTTTCATAATTTAACAAATGTTTCACAACAATGCAAAGTATTTGTGGTGGGGTGATGTGTGGGAGCCCTGTATGATGTTATGCATGTTTGTTTTGTAAGTTCACAATGTTTACTGAACACTTATAGTTTATGTATGTTCATGTATGAATGATATACTTCAATAAATTGTTTATCAAAAAAAAGAATTGGCTTAAGGTTTTCAAAAAATGCATTCATTGTAGAAAAATTAGAAAATTCAGAGCATCGAAAAGGAAAATAATTTCTAATGTCATGACCCATTGACAATATTTTGGTCACAATCCTTCCAGAATGTTTTGTACTTACATTTTTAAAAAAATGGATCCTACTGTAACAAGTTTAATAAAGAGATTTTTTTAAAAATTACCAACTAGAAAAAAAAAAAGAAATAAGCTGGAAGGACCATAGAGCTAATTTGAATACTGATTGTATTTTTTATGATATTAAGGCATTACTGCTATTTTTTAGGTGTGATAATGGTACTGTGGTTATGGTCTCTAAAAGAATTTTTTAAAGAGTTATACAGATATGTACTAAATATTTACAGATAAAATAATATGGAGCCTGGAATTTGCCTTATAATACTCTGGGGTTTATTACCACTACTGGTGGGAAACAGTATGGATGAAAAATAGATTGACCAGTAGTTTGTAATAATTGAAGCTGGGTGTGCGTATGAGGGTTTATCAAAATTGTCTCTATATTCTTTCATACTTTTAAATTACTTTTCCAGAATAAAAACGTTTAAACAATTGAAAAAAAAAAAAAAAGGCTGAAGCGTCTATACTAAAAGCAGACAAAGGAGATTTTAGAACAAAGAAAGTAACTTCATAATGATAAAAGGGTTAATTTATTAACAAGACATAACAATCCTAAACACTTATGCACCTAATAACAGAGCTCCAAAATACGTTATGAAAAACTAATAAAACTGTAAGAACAATTTTACAAATCCATAGTAATAGCTGGAGATTTCAATACCCTCTCTCAATAACTGATAGAAGAAGAAGCAGGCAGAAAATCAGCAAGGGCAAAGGATACTTGAACAACAGAATCAACCAACTTGACCTAGTTGACATGTATAAAACTCTCCATTCAACAACAGCAAGAGGCAAATTAAGTTCACATGGAACATTTACTGAGATAGTCCATATTCTGGGTCAAAAAAACAACTCTCAATAATTTAAAAGGATTTAAGTCATAGAAAGCATATTATCTGATCACAATGGAACTAAAATCAAGAGGACCTTTGGAAAATCCTCAAATATTTGAAAACGAAATAGCCTACTTCTAAATAACCATGGGTAAAAGAAGAAATCAGTAGGGAAACTAGAAAATATTTTTAACTGAAGATTTGTGGGATGTTGGAAAATATAACACTAAACACATATATTAAATAAGAAGAAAAGTCTCAAATTAGTGACCTGAGTTTCCACCTTAAAAAAACTAGAAAAGAAGAGCAAATTAAACTAAAGAAAGCAGAAGAAAGGAATGAATAAAGTTCAGAGTGGAAATAGATGAAATGGAAAACAGAAAAACAATGAAGAAAATCAGTGAAACCAAAAACTAGTTCTGTAAGATGAATAAAATTGATAAACTTCCTGCCAGACTGATCAAGGAAAAAGAGAAGATACCAATTACCAATATCAAGAATGGGAAAAGCAACATCACTACTGATCCTGCAGCCATTCAAAGGATAACAAGAAGGGTATGCTATTAAAAATCAAAACAAAACAAACAAAAAAACTCTAAATTCAAGAATTTAGATGAAATGGGAAACAAATGAAAATAAAAATTTAAAAACTATGCCATATACAATAGCATCAATATATGAAATCTTAGAGATAAATCTGACAAATGATGTGCAAGACCTCCACAACGAAAATTACAAAACACTGCTAAGAGAAACTAAAGATAAATAGATTGGTTGGAAGATTTGAAGATTGGATATTATTAAGATGGCAATGCTCCCCAAATTCTTCTACAGTGTCAATGCAATCCCATCATCCAAAAGTCCAATAGGCGTTTTTTGTGTTTTTTTTTTGTAAAATTGACAAGCTGATTCTACAGTTCATATGGAAATGCATGGTATCTAGAAGAGCCAAAACAACTTTCAAAAAGAAAAACATTGGAGAACCAACATTTCCTGATTTCAAGACTTTGTATAAAGCTACTGTAATCAAGAGGGTGTGGTACTGGTGTAAAGATGGATAAATAGACCTATGGAACAGAATAAGAAGTCCATAAATAGACTCACACACATATATGGGACAAAAGTGCAAAGAATCATCTTTTCAAAAAATGTTGCTCTAACAACTGGATATCCATATGCAAAAAAAAACTGAACCCATACCTCACTTCATATATAAATATTAATTCAAAACGGATTATAGACCTAAAGGTAAATGTTAAAACTAAAAAATTCTAACAGAAAACATAGGAGACAATCCTTGTGACCTTGGGTTAGCAAAAAAGTTCTCCCAAAGCACACGCGATTAAAGAAAAATTCAGGCTGAAAAACTGTACAAGGGCTAAGATATGATTTTAAGTTCTTAGGGAAGCCCTTTCACCTCCTGCTCTGCTCAACACCAAGGCAACTGCAGTCCCTGTAGTAAAAACCTGGGGTAGTTTATTTCTTCATCTTTACACAGAGGGCATTGCCTTCTGGGGTCCCAGTTTTATGGGGAGAGAGTCTCATATTGGCTTCCCTCTATTGGGTGGGCCCTGGGCTAAGCCTTCAGTCCCTTGACATAGAGATTGTGAAAAACATAGTTCAAGTTCACTAGCTCGAGAAAAAAATACTGAGCGCAAAAAAATGGATTTAGAATTTTCTTTTCCTCTACAGGTTCCCACTTTTGTGAAGACATTGGCATGGCAATTTCTTACTAGCTTGTTACCACTTCAATGCTGTTAAAATAATGAAATATAAATTTTATCCTATATTTTTGGTTGTTGTTAGCAGAAGGGGTGGTCCAAATAAATAGATAGGCTACTAAATTACTAGAAATAGTCTCTTCATTTCTTCATTACATTTTTTTTTAAGTTTCATGATATTCTATTGCATGAACATACCATATTTCATTAGTCCTCTATTCATGGAAAATTGGGTTGTTTCCAATCTTTCACTATTTCAAGCAGTATTTTGAGGAACAGTGGTATGCTGGTAAATGTTTAACAGCTGGCTGTCCTGAAAACATTTTAAAAAATTTAAAAGCCCTGATTTATAGTGTTTTCCAATTTCTAGGGTGCAAATATTTCTACTATGGATTGTCTGCACAAATCCTTGTTTAGCTGTCCCTCTTTTTTAAAAAAAAAAAGATTTTTATTTATTTATTTATTTCTACCCCTCCCCCTTGTTTTGCACTTGCTGTCTGCTCTCTGTGTGTTCTTCTGTCCCGTTCAGCGGGACAGTCAACAGGGGCCTCCGAACCTGTTGGAAAAGAATGGTATGGGACAAGGAGACACGAAGAATGGCAGCAAGACAGGAGGTCTGATCAAGCTGCAAAAGTTTATTGGTGAGGTACAAGTATTTATGCTCAAAGGGAAGAGGGAGTGGTTAGCAGGGGAGGGTGGCCTGGTAGTTATCTATTGGTAGCAGCTGTTGCTAGGGTAGGGGATAGATTAGCTAACTGGCGTTTCCAGTTCTCCGAGAAGTTGGTGGAACGTGACTCAGGCTGTTTATTATTAACTCGGGCGGCCATGCTGCATGTCACCGCTGCTGCTGACAATGAGTACTATGTATTTCCTTAATTGTCCCTAACATTCTTCTGTGTCTGCTTGTTTTTTCTTTAGGTGGCACTGGGAACCGATCCTGGGACCTTCCAGAGTGGGAGAGAGGTGCTGAATCTCTTGCGCCACCTCAACTCCCTGGTCTGCTGCATCTCTTATTGTCTTTCCTCTATGTCTCTTTTTGTTGTGTCATCTTGCTGCACCAGTTCTCTGTGCAGGCCAGCTCTCCTGCACGGGCCAGCACTCCTGCACAGGCCAGCACTCAGTGGGGGCAAGCACTCCATGTGGGCCAGCTCTCCGCTCAAGCCAGTTCACCGCTTGGGCCAGCTTGCCTTTCACCAGGAGGCCCTAGAAATTGAACCCTGGACCTCCCATATGGTAAACAGGAGCCCAATTGCTTAAGCCACATCTGTTTCCCAGCTGCCTCTCTTTTGCATCATGGAATTAAACTGGGTGTGAGATGTTCTGTCACCAGTCTGTTCCTTCTGTTCCTACTAGTGAAAATAATGGATTTAGGTTTTGTGATCCAGGGTAAGTCCCTCACTTTTGAGAGGTGTGTTTTCCTGACTCTTTCTGAGATGTGCAGCTTTGGAGCCTCTCTCTGCTTTCTCCCACACGTGGCCCTGCTTGTTCTCCACACTTTTTGGAACTTCTTCACCTATTTTACTATTTTTCCTAGCCTCACTGAAAATGGAGTTTGTATGCATTGTAATGTGATGCCAACTTTACTTGCCATGTTCAAACTGGAAATAAAATTTTAAAGATTAACATCAAAGATTAATGCAGGGCCAAGGCCAAACAATTATCAGTGGTTAATGGATTCATTATTTGTTAAATGACCCAAAATGCACTGGAAAACATTTGGGTCTAACCAGAGGTTTCCATATTCCAAGACGGTATTAGAAGTCTATAATCACATCTACATAATACATATGCCACCAGTTTTGACAGGTAAATGAATGTCTCCTCCCACCAAAAGGCCATTGCTGTGCAGTTATGTGTCCTAAAAAAGATCATGGACACACATCACTAGTGCCACATGATGCAGATATAAAACAGGGTTAGAGAAAAATGGCTACAAGCAGAGAGTAGTAGAGTACATGCATTCCCCTGTCTCTAATTATCCCACAGCATAGGGCAACATTCCAACAGTGAGTGGCCTGTGCCCTAATTGTTTTACATAATTATAGTCTAGAGGTAAGGGGAGGTTGAAGTAGAGAACCTCTAGACACTAAGGAAAGCTCCCTGGTCAGAAAAAGGCAGCCTCCAGAGTCCAGGAGCTGGTATCTGCCTACTGCATCGAACTAACTCAGACCTGCTGAGCTAGTTCTCTACCAAGCCACTAAATGAAGGAGGAAGTGAGCCTCCAGGACAATCCAAAAGCGTCTCTCTTCAGATGTTCTGGAGATGGAATTTGGTCCATGAATGATGTGAATATATATATTCACCAAGCACGTTGTAATGGGATTATCACCACATTAATTTAGTTACTCCTCAACACTAAGAAAGTTCCCTTAAAGCTATAACCTCACTGTATCCCCATTTAATTATGTCTAGAAAAAAGCAGTCAACTACTATTCTACTATAAATGAATTAAAAAGTTGAAAGATACAATACAATCCTATTTTGCTGTTTTCATACTGAAACCTAGCTCTCTGCGCCACATTTAATGGGACCAGCCGACCTTTAAAGTACCTTTCAACCTTGAGATTTGATTCTATGATAGCCATACAAGGATTTCCATAATTGAGTAAAAACAGTTAACCACCAGAGGGCAGTCATAGTACAAAGAAGTGATGCTGGCCACAACTGGACAGCAAGGTACACATTCTAATGAAGTGATTAAAATTCTTATTTCAATTAAATCCCACAACAATTGTTTGTTGTTCCCTACTAGTAGGTG
>PVKH010033468.1:0-12002 GCA_004027955.1 Chaetophractus vellerosus | reverse complement strand
TTTCAATTTCAACAGCAATGACTCATAAGGCTAGTCATCAATAACAAGGGCCCATCAATGGATCATCCTCCTTTGCCAGACACTGCCCCTGCACTCAGGGGGATGTTGCTACTCTTCTGGAAAATATGGCAGAGCTCTCCAAGATGGGAATTCAGTGTTCTCCCATTTATTGAGTAATTCTTCACCCCGTGACCATGCCCCGTGAGCCTTTGAACAATTATGTATGCCTTTTATGTATGTTCAGGTGGACTTCCTCCCATGCACCCCCCAACCTTGACACCCCCCCACCAATGATCCTCTCCCATCCCCATTGTGACCCTTCTGTGATCCATAGCCTCTTCACAGGTGAAGCCATAACAATAGCTAATTGCCACAAAACAGACTGGATACCTGATATGGCACCGACAAGGCAAAATCGGAAAAAAAAATTTTATACATATATATATAATTTTTTTCACATTTTTTGAATAGCCCAATCCTTTAATAATATCTTGTTTTCTTTTTTCTATTTTTTTTAATTTTCTAAAATTATTTTTTATTTTTTAAGTTCGCCTATATTTTAACTCTTACATTTAAATATCATTATTATTTCATTTTCCTATTAAACCACACATTATTATAAATCAGAACAAGGCCTCCCTGAAGCTCTGTTTTTCCCTCTAAAAGGATCTGAAGAAAGGCCCACACTAAGAATTAAAAGCAAAATTAAAATCTACAAATTGAGAGTGTGTTTTAGCATGATCGAGACTCTTTTGTAGATGAAAGAAGGAATCAAAAGATAAGGCATTGTGTAAGAAATCTTAAGAAATAAGATTAACAAAGGAAACATGGTGATCAATAGAAAACAGAAGCATTTAAAAAACAAATTGTGATTACTTCAAGTGTCAAAATAAGTGGACTTTTACAATCTCTCTGATTTTCTTTTTCTGGGGAAGAAGAAATTGGAGAATGTAGGGCTAGCAGTGGAGGAAATGTGGTAACATGTTATGTAGTTTTTGCCCTTGCATGCCGTCTGAGAGGTATGAGGATTTCCATTTCGATGATACTGATAGACATGGGGTTTCTCAGCCTCAGGACTAATAACACTTGGACTGAAGCATTCTTTGCTGGAAGAGGCCTCTCCTTGGATGTTTTTAGAGTGTTTGGTAGCATCCTTGGCCTCTACCTGATAGAAGCCAGTAACACAAACCCTGCCCCCAAGTTGTGATCACCAGAATGTCTCCAGGCATTGCCAAATGTCCCCTAGAGAACAAAATCACCCCTGGCTGAGGGACTGGTTCTCATTTTAGAAAATATGCTCAGTTGTCTCATGTTTTGTAGACAGTCTATTTATACAATAAAGCCCATGTGTCTGAGGATATGTTCAAACATAACAGGCACTTCATAGTTCCTGATGTTGCCTATGGATTGACTAATGACTGGCTCTCCCAAAGAACTCTGAGAGCTTCAGATACCTGTAATTAAGTCTAAAAGGAGGAATGTCTCAAAATGAATCGAGGAATTGATTATTGGCATATGGAGTTCACTGGGATAAAAGAGATAAAAGGCAAATACATTTTTGAAAGAGATATAATGCCAACAAAACATTTTTTAAACAAATCAATTTTATTGATACATATTAATAAAGCATACAATTCATCCAAAGTGTACAATCAATGATATTTGCTATAATCACATAGTTGTGCATTCATCACTTCAATCACTATTACAGCATTTTCATTATCTCAATAATAATAATAAACAAAAAACCGACAAACAAACAAACAAGAAAATTCCTCACCTCTCAATCTCTCTTTGCTTCCCCCACTGTACATAGCTGCTGTTTCTGGCTCCTCTATCCAAAGTGTATAATCACTGGCTTTTAGTATAATCACAATGTTGTATATTCATTATCTCAAATTTTAGAACAATTTCATTACTCCAAAAAGAAAGACTCCACACACCCCTTAGCATTCCTCCTCAGACCTACATAACCACTAATCTCCTTTCATCTTTATAAATTGATTTATATTTACATTTTATATAAATAGATTCATACAATATGTAGCACTCTGTGAGTCCAACAAAACATTTGGAAAGAAAGTAAAGTCCTATATAAATGGAAAGATATCCAGTGGTCATGGATTGGAAAACTTAATATTGTTAAGATGACAATACTCCCCAAATTTATCTACAGATTCAACACAATCCCTATCAAAATCCCAGCTGCCTTTTTGCAGAAATTGACAAATGATCCTAAAATGCATATGGAAATGCAAGGGACCTAGAATAGCCAAAACAATCTTGAGAAAGAAGACAGTTAAAAACACTCACACTTCCCTATTTCAAAACTATTGCTAAGCTACAGTAATCAAGGCAGAGTGATACTGGCATAAAGATAGACAAGGATAAATAAATGGAATAGAAATGAAAGTCCAGAAGTATACCCTTACATTTATGGTCAATTGGTTTTCTTTTTTTTTTAAGATTTATTTTTTATTTATTATATATCCCCCCCTTTCTGCTTGTTCTTGCTGTGCTCATTTTTGTGTTCTTCTGTGTCTGCTTGTCTCCCCCCACTGCGGCAACCCGCCGAGTCAGCTCACCGCACGGCGGCCTGCCTGCTCGCGGCGGAGTGCCCTGCTCACAGCAGAGTGCCCTGCTCGTGGGGGCTTGCCCTGCTCGTGGCGGCTTGCCTTTTCGAGGCAGTCTGCCTGCTCGAGGAGGCCCCACATGCAAAAGAAATACCATATACAAAAATTAACTCATAATGTATCATAACCTAAATGTAAGAGCTAAAGCTATAAAACTCTTAGAAAAAAACATAGGAGTAAATCTTTGTGACCTTGCATTAGACAATGGTTTCTCAGATTTGACACCAAAAGTAAAAGCAATGAAAGAAAAAAAATAGACAAATTGAACTTAATCAAAATTTAAAATGTTTGTGATTCAAAAGACACCATCTAGAAAGTGAAAAAACGACGAACAGAATGGGAGAAAATATTTGCAAATCATATATCTGACAAGGGACTTGTATCCAAAAAAATACATGAGAAACTGTTAGAACTCAACTATGAAAAAGACAAGCAACCCAATTAAAAATGTGTAAAGGATTTGAATAGAAATTTCTTCAATGAAGTCGTACAAATGGCCAAGAAGCACATTTGCTCAGCATCATCAGTCATTAGGGAACTGCAAATCATAACTACAATGAGATCCCATTTCATACCCACTAGGATGACTGAAATTTAAAAGACAGACGATAACAAATGTTGGTGATGATATAGAGAAATTGGAACCCTCATACATTTGCTGGTAGGACTGTAAAATAATAGTCAGCCACTTTGGAAAACTGTGACAGTTCCTCAACATGTTAAACATAGATTTATCAAATGACCCAGCAATTCCACTCACAGGGATATACCTAAGAGAACTGAAAATATATGTCCACACAAAAACTTTTAAATAAATGTTCATTGAAGCATTATTCATAATAGCCAAAAGGTGGAACAACCCATATATCCATCAACAGATGAATGCATAAATAAATGTGCTATATCCATACAGTGAAATACTATTTGGCAATAAAAAGGAAAGAAGTATTGATACATGCTGCAATATGGAAGAACTTTTGCTACATGAAAGAAGCAAGTCACATAAGGCCATATATTGTATGATCCCATTTATATTAAATGTCCAAAATAGGCAATTCCATACAGATAGAGAGTAGATTCATAGTTGCCAAGGGCTGGGGGCAAAGGGGAAATGGAGAGTGACTGCTAATGTGTATGAGATTTCTTTTGGAGATGATGAAAATATTCTAAAATTATATAGTAGTGATAGTTGCACAACTCTGTAAAAATACTAAAATCATTGAACTGTACACTTTAAAAAGATGAAATTGGTGGGTATGTGAATTATATCTCAATAAAGCTGTTATTAAAATAAAACAAGAAATAATGAAGGACAATGGTCTTGGTGATCACTTTTTTTAGAAACCAACTGATCATCAAGATTCTATGTTCCATCCCATCTATTCAAAGCATATATCAATTACATATTTATTAAGAGAGCCTAAAAGTATCAGAACCCAACAATGATGTAGGATGACAGCAGAATAGCCATTGAATAAGTCCTGAAGTTTTAAGCCAAGTAGAGCTCATTCTTTTCATCCATCATTTGCCTTTTTGTGAATCCCCCCAGTGCTCACACAAAATGTTTCTCTCCTAGAAACTTGTTTCTACTCGGATAAGAGGTTTTGTTGGGTGGTTTTGGTTCAGGGGTAGGGGCATTGGTATGTGTATGTATAATTTTTGGTGCAAAGCAATGATCTTGATGAAGAGTCCTTAACCTAAGATCCTTCCTTACAAGTGGGAAGTTTATGTGCATATTTGACTCACGGTGAATTAGACCTTAATTCTCTTTAGCAACTTCTAAAAATGATTTACCTTAACATTTTGGGTGTCACTTTACCAATACAAATTGCTTTGTTACCTTTTTTACTTTTTCATTGCAAATCACTCCCTCCTCTGTACATCTGTGCCTTGTGCAAATTCCTATTCCTGCACATCTCCCACCATTTTGTAATTATTTGTATCCATGTTTGCCTCTGACATTAGACCATGAAAACAGAGGAATATTTTATTAACTTTGTATCCCAGTGCTTAGAACATATTCCATGCACATTTGCCAACCTGAACTCCCACTTCCACAATATTTCTGTTTTTTAATGCTTGAAGGCTATTACCTTGAAGTCTTCTCTCCTCCAAGCTCCTCATGTCAGTACCATCAAATTACGGTTTGATCTGTAAGTTAATACTTATCTTCTCCATTTCCTCATTTCTAAAGTTACCACTAACTATCCTTTCACTTTTGGCCATAATAAGGAACCACCCATGACAGTCACATTAAATGTGTCTTGTCATGGAATTTCAAATCACAGTTATGAAACTGTGGATAAGATTTCTCTGCAAATAAGATTTTAAAGGTAAGAAAAAAAGATCTCTGGCCATCCATTCTTTTGGTTATCCCTATTTATATTTCCTAGCCCTTTTAACCCAAAACAATAGTGAATGTGAGAAACGGAGCTCTCCACCCACTATTTAAACGTAGACTACGCATGTCCTTTCCTGAGAGAGACAGCTGCCCTTGTGTTTAGAATAAGGACAGCAAGTAGCCTGCATATAACTCCCGCTTGATGGATATTTATTGTTCAGTGGAAGCTAAAGGAGCCTGCCCTATCACTAATGTTTCTATCACTGTGTCTATCAGCCTATCAAATCAGACATAGGAATAATTGATTGAGATCTGGTGGGGATAAGGGGACATTCTTAATGGCTGATTGACTGAAAAATCCATCACCACACAATACAGGCAACATTATAGTCACAGTTTATATATTCTTTGATGAGGGTTTCTAATCCAAACAACCATTCTTTTTCTAGAGGTTGACTGGTGTAAGTTTGATAGGTGTTTTCTCGCAGAGATGGTCTCCAATTAGCCTGATCAGAGGTGGAAGTTTTCTAAGGACCAAACTAGCCAAAATGTTTCAGTATTTGAAAGAAAGCTACGTGAACATTCATTAACCGATTGGTTTTTGCCCAAGAACATGTCTTTGTGAGGGAAGATATTTGCCATTTATCTTGAATACAAAGTTTAAACCAGTGCTACTCAAAGTATGACCCTTGAACCAGTGCCAGTCTATGAAATGTTTGTTACTGGTTCATGATGAGAAGAATACAAAATTAAGCGTGAGCATTTAGAAACTGTTATAGCAGCTTGACAGAGTAATTTTATGTCTGGGTAATCTAGTCATAAAATATGGACCTTGTATTTTATATTTCTGTTATATTTCATTTTTCTAGTATTCAGTTTCATTATGTTTTATAAAAATATTAATTCACTATGGTTTGGATATTTTTTAAAGCTGGTGTTTTAACACAGGTAGTTTGAAACACTATTCTTAAATACCATGTTTCATATCTACTTGTTTTCTAGTCTTATTTGGCTTCACTCCAGTCTCCAAACTTCATTGCATTTTATACACACTGCTGTTTTCCCTGGACAAGCTTACCTTGGACTTTCTTCCCCTCTTTAACCTGGAGGCATTAGGTATGTTAAAGACTTGAAGACTGGTAATGCCCTCATTTAAAGCCACTAGTAGTTAGGAGTTCATTGTGGTCTGAAGTTGATGAAGCCTCCTTTTAGCAACTTTAACAACTTATTTATCATTTTTGGATAGAAAAGTTTACTCCTATTGTTTATAACTTTGGCGCCTGGCATTGTCAAGCTATAGGCTTTAGTAAATGATCCTGCACTTGCCAGAACAAAGACCATGTGGTCTTTGAGACACTAGAGAAATTCATTTTAATCTATAATGCATTTCCAGTGTTACCTTCACATTGTCTCTTCACAATCCAATAAATGTCATTTCTCCATGAGTATTATTTCAAGTGAACTGATATATCGTTCATTGTTATATTTCATTTGACTCTTGTACCGAACAGTCAACCTGTCTCCAGGAGAACTATGTTTAACTGATTATGTCTTAACCTATGACATCACATATTTTAAAGAACATGATTTGAAGACATTGATATCTATTGCCATTTACAGTTGCTTTTCATCCAGATTGATTGTATGCTTATGTCAGGGATCTGAGTGATGGAATGGAGGGAGAAGGACCAGAATCAGGAAGATCAGTTGGGAGATAACTGCCATAGTCCAAACAAGAAATAATGAGAGGCTGATACAGGATGGTGGCAAAAGTGATGAAGAAAAAGTAATGAGCTTGAGAGATAGTTAGATGTTGGAACAACAGGATTTGTGACTAATTAAATGTGGGATGTGAGAATTAGGGAAAAGTTGAAGATGACCCCCAAGTTTTTGACTTGAGGTAACTAAGTGGGTGGTAATGAGATAGGAAGATGGGAGAATGATGAGCAAGTTTGGAGAAATTTGGGGAGAGAGGTGATGATGGATTCAGCTTTGAGCACACTGAGTTTACTGAGTTGGATATGAGTCTGAAACTCAGGAGAGTGGTCTTGGCAAGTGATTTGGATTTTTGAAGTTATAGACATATAAATAATTAAAACCATAGGACATATAGAAATGTAATGTTTTAAAGTGTCTTCGAGTCATTTCCATTTATTCAACTTCCTCTTAAAATGTAAGATTTTTATAGCACATCTTCCATGTGCTAAAATAGGATAATCTGGTTACGTCCTGATAGTTTGCATGTGTTGTTATGGGGATTCTATGAAAAGCAAAGCCAATCAGAAGGAGCAATTTAAACATTTTCTAAACACGGGACTCTAGCTTCCTAGTGTTATCCAGATTATCCCTTCGACTAGCTTTCCTTGTTAACAGTTTGGGAAAATACAAACAAAACAAATGTATGTATTAGAATTTAATATGTGTCAACCCATTTGATTCAATTCAGTCATCACATAATCTCTAATAGGTACCATGAAAACCATTTTACCAATGAGAAAAGAGGCTCAGAGAAATTACATGGACAGAAAGTGGCTAAAGTTGCCATTATCTATCTCCAACCATCTGTTAACATGTGTTGTTGGTCAATAACATTTTTTAGGGCCCTGCTATGTACTAGTCACCCCAAGTGACTCAACCAAATCAGCCACCAAAAAATAGCAATACCCCAAATACAGATATCAAACACTAATGGACACAAGAGAGGGAGTTTTTTTTTAATGAATGTCCCATCATGTTTTCTGATAAATCTAAGAGTGTATGATGAGACCTAGAAATGTTCATTCCTTTTGACCCAGTAACAATGCTTCTACAAAACTATCCTACAGAAATCATCAGAAGCACCCCCAAATGTATTAATAAGTTTATAGATTTAACTATTTTAATTGAGCACCTTTGAGTATCAGACACTATGCTGGGAACTGGAAATAAAACTGTCAGTAAGATATGAGTCTCTGCCCTTAAAGGGTTCACAGTCCAGAGCACCAGGGGGATGTGGTACGTGCCACCACAGTGAGCTTGACTGGCTGTTCTGGGAGCAGAGAAAAGGAGCATCTTGCCAGCCTTGGGCAAGAAAGGCTTCCTGGAGTAGGTGGTGGACAGGTTGATTCAGCTGTAGGTGTTATCCTTGGGAAGATGGAAGGTAAGGACATTCAAGATGGAAGCAACAACATAAGCAAAGTCATAAGAAAATAATATATTGTGGTCTTTCGGGAAGGAACCATTTGGACCTCATGTGCCCTGTTTTGGAGCCTCACTTTTACTCTGTAAGTAAGAGGTTTTCCAAGTGTGTTAAGAGCATCCCTAGTGTTTTTCAGAGAAGCTTCAGGGGCCTATGTCGACAAGGACAGTGGAGCAGGGCTGAAAGTTGGTCCAGGCTCTGGGCCCCACTGCTGTCATAACCCAAGTTTCCTGGGAAGTTTCACTTAGAATATCATTTAACTGAAAGGTTCCACTGCAGAAAAGAAAGCTTGAAAAACCTTGGTGGGGAGCCACGAAGAGCTTTAAGCAAAGGAGTGATCACAACAGAGGTACATTTCAAATAGGTTACCTTGTGGTTATGCAGAGGATATTTTACACGGAGTTTATTTAAACCTGGAAACAACCTAAAGGTCCAACAATAAGAATGGGATAAAACAATAATAACATTAAATAGCTACCATTTATTGAATGCTTACTGTGTGGGGACACAATGCTAAGTATATATATACTCTTCATGTAAATTGGATAGAAACTTCATGAGATGAGTATTATCAATATTTTGCAGATGTGAGGCTTAATAAGGGTAAAAAGCTGGTTTTGTGTCACCCAGCTATTAAGGGGTGAAGATGGAATTCCATCTCAACTCTGACTCTTAAAGACATACCATTCTGCCACCTGAGCTATGATAAATCCACACGGAGAAATATTATGCTGCCCTTTGAATGTGTTTTCAAAGGCAATTTAATGATATGGGGGAAATGTCTCTAGAATAATAGCAAATGAAAAGAATCAAGTACAAAAATGTACATGGAATCATCCCAATTTTATTACACACACTAAAATGTTAAAATATATATCTTTATCACTAAGTGAAAGGATTGTAGGTAATTTTGGGTGTTTTTTTTTCCTTATATTTTTCCTCCAAAATTTTCTAAAATAAGCATGTGTTCCTTTAATCGCTGAAAGCACAAAAAAAAATGTTATTTTAAAAAAACATTCAAGGTGAATTGCTGTCATCAGTCATTCTCACCCGAGACTCAAGAGGAAAGATCAGTTCTTTAACACGTCTTTCAGAATAACGGGGCAAACGGTCATGTGAGCAGGATGGAAGGGAAACCGTCTGTGCTAATTACTGGCCACATAACCTTGAAGTTAACTATTCTGGATCTCAGTTTCTTTGCCTATTAAATGAGGAAGTTAAGTTAAATAGTTCTTAGATTCCTAAAGACAATAAATTTTATAGTTTTTTTTTATTACAAAGGAAATCAGGCAGGGGCATAAAAATATAGTAAATTCTTCTTGCTTTAGTTACGTGTTCATGAGCATTTAGGGCGGATTCTTTGATTCGATCGTGGCTCTCTGGTAATACGCGTGGATGCACTCAACCTCGAGTACTGCTAGGTGCTTTCACCTATATTTTTTTCATCTCATCTTCACAAAAACCTTTTGAAGTGAGCATGATTAACCCCATTTTTGCTGATGTAGATCACAGGGGTAAGTAACTCACAAAAGGCCCCTCATGACATGTTGTAGCCAGATTCAAATCTAAATGCTTCTTTGTGGATTCCTAGAATGTGGTCAGGTTAGACATAGTATTATTTATTTGCTTAATCATTTTAACTTCCTACTATTTGAGTTATAAAAAGCACAATCCCTGTCCTCAAACATTTTGTATTCTAAGGGAAGACAAGTTTCTTATAAAGAAACAACTCTGAAATGAAAATTAAGAGTGATATGGAATGGGGACAAATAGAGGCTTTCAGCAATGTCTCTGTATCCTTTAGTGAGATGCAAACAAAGGAACATTATTCTAAAATTGTAAATGGGGGCAGAAACAGTCACTTGTCATTAGTGTCAGAGACATTTTAGTGAAAATTAACCCCAGAAATGCTTGAATAGGCAGTGGAAGCTGAGGCCCCATTTGTCTGACAGAACAAGGGCAGTTAAAGCTTTCCTACCTGTATATGTGCTTAAGAGAATAAATCAGTCCAAATCCACTGGCCATGCTAATTGCTCTAATTACTGTTGCAGGAGACACTAGATAACACCTGTGAAGCATCAAAAGATAGCCACAGCCCAGAATAATCTAGTAACAAAATCATTCCAAGAGGAATATGTAGATACTGCTCACAAAACCTAGACCATGCAATTGGATAATAAAGCATCAAAATACATAGTTTGGCAGAGAGGATGGATTCTATGGCATAGGGTGTGGTGTCCAGCTGAGGATAACCATGTTCAGTGGAAATACAACGCCCATAGGAAGAAATCAGGCAGGCATCTCCGAGGGCCACTGTTGGCAGCTCAGAGACACTTTGGCCCCTGAATATTCTTGCTGTGTGTGTGTGTGTGTGTGTGTTCACATGCATGCACACGTGCACCATACGTGGCCTTCAGGTAAAAGAATAAAATGTATTGATTTGTTAATCTGCAATGCAGCCTTATCCTTGAAAAGTGTCTAATAAACTAGCATTTATGGATTGTGTGATGAGTGTGTCTAAATAAGAGCTTCTAGGATTTTGTGAGTGGGTATTGACTTCTTTTTTGTTTGTTTGTTTGTTTGTTTTTGTTACATATCCCCCCCTTTCTGCTTGTTCTTGCTGTGTTCATTTTTGCGTTCTGCGTCTGCTTTGTCTCCCCCCGTTGCAGCGACGCGCCGAGTCAGCTCACCACGCAGGCGGCTTGCCCCGCTCGTGGGTGCCTCTGCTCTGCTCGTGGGCGGCTCTGCTCTGTTCATGGGCGACTTACCCTGCCCGTGGCAGCTTTGCCCTGCCCGTGGCAGCTTTTTGCCCTGCCCGTGGCGGCTTTATATTGACTTCTTAAATTCCTCGCTGCTCTATAAAATAAGTGAAGGGTAGTAAGTTTGATCTCAGAGGCTGAGTGGAAACCAGGGGATTTGTAGATGGTCAGCACTGATTTACCATTCATGAATCATCTGGGGACGTTTGTCCTGGGCAGACATGGCTTCTCCAATAGGCTGTCTTCTCCTTACAAAGTACGCAACTTATAAAGTGCTTTAGTTCTTTAAGGAATGTGGTATGTGGATAAAGAGTGATGGATGAAAGAGCAATGGATCAGAAGCTGAGAATATGGTCTTGGCTCCACCACTGGATCCCTCAAGGAAATTAATCTACACATGCCATTATTTCCCTATTTTAATTTTTGTTTGTTCATATATGCAAGCCAGAACAAATGGAATAATGTGTCAAAGAACATAAGTTTCATTGTAAGCAAAATATAAGAAAACTTAAGGAGCCCTTAGTATGCACAAGATAGTCATCATGGGGGCACAAACAAGTCATGGTTCACATCATCAGGAAGCTTGGAATCTAGTGAGGTGACGAGCCACAACAAGGGAGGTGTAAGAGACAGTGCGATAATTGCTATGAGCAAGTTTCTCCGGTCATTCAACAAGTATTGGCAGGCACGGTGCAAACTCAATGAAGTAAGCCACTTCTCCTGGGTTTGGGAGGTGAGGTGGCGGAGTCATAGAAGCCAATGGGGAGGGCCCGGCTAGATAGCTCAGTGGATAAAGAGCTCGCTGGGAAACCACATGGGAGGCCCTGGGTTCGGTTCCCGGGGACCTCTCCTAGCGGGCAGACTGCCTTGAGAATGGCAAGCCGCCATGGGTGGGCTGGAGCCGCCGTGGGCAGGGCAAAAAGCTGCCACGGACAGGCAAAAGCCGCCACGGGCAGGGCAGGTCGCCTGCAAATCGAGCACAGCCAGCCACCCGCGAACTGAAAAGCCGGCCGTGGAAGCAGAAGCCGCCCACAAGCGGGGAAAGCCGCGCCTGCGCAGTGACCAAGTCTCGGCGCGTCGCCACAACGGGG
>PVKH010033467.1:0-11999 GCA_004027955.1 Chaetophractus vellerosus | reverse complement strand
TCTATCTCATCTCATTAGAACTGTTAACTCAGTTGTTCCTCTAATGTTTAGAAAGAGACACAGATGAACACAGATAAGTTATATGACATAGTCCAGGTCACTTTATAAATTTAAAAATTAAGAAAAAGAAGAGAGAAAATGTCCGCAAAAGACAAGATGAAAAGGAATTTTCATCCTTTTAAAAGACACATGAAAAAGAATTTTAAAAAATGATCCTTAGTATGCTCAAGGAGATAGAGGAAAATACAAAGAAAAAATACAGGATATCATACGTAAAAAGAATGAAGAATATGAGATTCTCAATAAGATAGAAATTTTGAAAAGGAACCAAATGAAATACTGGAGTTGAAGACCAAAATGACTCAAATTAAAAATTCCCTTGAGTGTTTCAGTCTGTCTTTCAGACTGAAGGGGAAAGTACAATTGACAGAGGATCAAAGTGGTATAAAGAAATATAGAGACCTCCAGGAAAGGTAAACATTTGGAAAATTATAAATAGCAGTAATGTTTTGTATTTTATGATGTAACTCAACTTTCTACATCCTACAGATTCTACAATGCAAAGAATAAAAACTAATGATAAAACTATAATTGGGACATAAAACATATTATGATGTGTAATATGAGGGAGTGGAGGGTATGTATGCTATTGATTTATTCAAATGAGAATGACAAAGATTTAGAATATCAAATTTTATCCCCAGGGCAACCACAAATTACTTATATGAAAAATATATAGAGAAAGAAATGAGAAGGGATCAAAATGGTACTATTATACAAAAAATCATATGTACTTGAAAGCAGTTTGTAATGAAAGAATTGAGGGCCAAAAAAGAAATAAAAGTCTTACAAGATCTTACAGCCAAATGTCAGAAGAAAGTCCCACATTTTCTCAAGGTATTATAAATGTACATTGATTAAACTGTCCAGTCCAATGCAGAGAATAGCAGAATGGATTAAAAAGCAAGACCCAAACACAGGCAAAACTGAAGGGAGAAATAAACACCTCTACAATAATAGTTAGAGAGTTCAATACACCACTCTCAACATTGGATAGAACATCTGAGCAGAGGATTAACAAAGAAACAAAGAATTTTAATAATATGATAAATGGACTAAACCTAACAGAAATATACAGAACATGGCAACCCAAAACAGCAGAGTAAACATTCTTTTCAAGTGCTCATGGATCTTTCTCAAGGATAGACCACATGTTGTGTCACAAAACAGATCTTAATAAATTCAACAAAATCAAAATTATACAAAGCACTTTCTCTGATCATAATGGAATGCAGTTGGAAATCAACAAGCAGCAGAAATAGGGAGAATTCACTTATATAAGGAGATTAAATGACACATTCTTAAATAATCATTTGGCCAAAGAAGAAATTTCAAGAGAAATCACTAAATGTATTGAGATGAATGACAATGAGAATACAACATTTCAGAATCTATGGGATGCACTGAAGACAGGATTGAGAGGAAAATTTAGAGCCCTCAATGCTTATATTAAAAAAAGAAGAAAAAGCTAACATTAATTACCAAACTGAACTAGAAAAAGAACAGCAAACTAATCACAAATCAAGTAGAAGGAATGAAATAACAAAGATCAGAAAAGAAATAAATGAAGTTGGGAACAAAAACAATAGAGGGAATTAACAAAACCAAAAGTTGGTTCTTTAAGAAGATTAACAAAATCAACAAACATTTAGCTAAACTTACTGAGAAAAAAAAGAGAAGATGCAAATAAATGAAATAAAAAATGAAAATGGGAATATTACTACTGACCCCACAGAAATAAGAGAATACTATGAACAAATTTATGCCAAAAAACTAGACAATATAAACATAATGGAAAATTTTCTAGTAATGAACAAACAACCTACACTGACCCCAGAAGAAATAGAAGACCTCAACAAACCAATCAAAAGTAAAGAGATTGAAACAGTCATCAAACAGCTCCCCAAAATGAAAAGCCCAGGGCCAGACATTTTCACAGGTGAGTTCTATCAAACAATCAAAGAAGATTTAATACCACTCTTACTGTAGCTCTTCAAAAAAATTGAACAAGAAGGAATGCTATGAAACTCATTCTACAAAGCCAATATCACCCTAATACCAAAGCCAGAAAAAGATATGAAAAAGGAAAATTACAGACTCATTTCTCTAATGAACACAGATAAAAAATCCTTAATAAAATACTTGCTAATCGAATTCAAAAACACATTAAAAGAAGTATTCATGATAAGTGTGTTTTATATCAAGCATGCAAGGCTGCTTCAACACAAAAAAATCAATCAGAATAATACACCACAGTAATAAATCAAAGAAGCAAAAATCACATAATTGTACTGATCGACACAGAGAAGGCATTTTGCAAAATACAGCATCCTTTCTTGAAAAAAATCAACAAAATTTATCAATTGAAGGAAACTTACTCAACATGATAAAGACCATATATGAAAAACTCACAGCTAATATTGTACTCAATGGTGAAAGACTGAATGCTTTGCCATTGATAATCAGGTAAAAGACAAGGATGCCCATTGTCACCACTGTTGTTCAATATATTACTAGAGGTTCTAGCTAGAGCAATCAGGCAAGAAAAAGAAATAAAAGGGATCTAAATTGGAAAGGAAGAATTAAAACTTTCACTATTCTCAGATGATATGATTGTATATCTAGAAAATCCTGAAAAGTCTACAACAAAGCTGCTAGAGCTAATAAGTGCTTTCAGTAGAGTGTCAGGATACAAAATCAATATGCAAAAATCAGTGGTGTTTATATACACTAGTAATGCACAATCTGAGAAGGAAGTCAGGAAAAAATTACATTTTCAATAGCAACTAAAAGATTCAAATATTTAGGAATAAACTTAACCAAGGATGTAAAGCACTTGTATTTGGATAACTATAATGAATTGCTAAAAGAAATAAAAAGAGACCTAAATAATTGGAAGAACATTCCATTCTCACGGATTGGAAGACTAAATATCATTAATATGTCAATTCTATCCAAATTGATATACAGATTCAATGCAATCCCAATAAACATTCCACCAGCATTTTTTAAACAAATGGAAAACACAATTATCATTTTATCTGGAAGGGTAAGAGGCCCTGAATATCTAGAAACATCTTAAAAGGGAAAAGTGAAGTTGGAGGACTCTCACTTTCAGACTTTAAATCATATTTCCTAGCTACAGTGGTAAAACAGCATCGTACTGGCATAAAGATAGACACATAGACCAATGGAACTGAATTGATGGCTCAGGAACAGACTCTCACTTCTATGGCCAATTGATTTTTAACAAGCCTGTCAAACACACACTACTGGGAAATAACAGTTTATTCAACAAATGGTGCTGGGAGAACTGGATATCAATAGCCAAAAGAAAGAAAGAAGACCCCTATCTCACACCTCATACAAAAATTAACTCAAAAATTTATCAAAGACCTAAAAATAAAGTACATTAAAGCTCATAAAAGAACATGTATGGAAACATCTTCAAGACCTGGTGGTAGGTGGTGGATTCTTAAACCTTAAACCAAAAGCATGAACAATGAAAGAAAACATGGATAAATGAGACCTCCTCAATCTTAAACACTTCTGTGGCTGAAAGGACATCATCAAGAAGGTGAAAAGGCAGCCCACTCAATGGGAGAAAATATTTGGAAACCACATATCCGATAAGGGTTTGATTACCATACTATATAAAGAGATCATAAAACTCAGCAGTAAAAGAGAAAGCAATCCAATTTAAAAATGGGCAAAAGATTTAAATAGACATTTCTTCAAAGAGGAAATACCGATGGCCAAAAAGCACATGAAAAAATGTTCCATATCACTAGCTTTTAGGGAAATGCAGATTAAAACACTTATGACATATCCTCGAACACCACATAGAATGGCCATTATTTCTTTTAAAGATTTATTTTATTTTTATTACATATCTCCCCTTCCCCCCCACTGCAGCGACACGCCGAGAGTGGTCACTGCGCAGGCGTGGCCTTTTACCGCTTGTGGGCGGCTTCTGCTTCCATTCACGGGTCGGCTTTCAGTTCGCAGGTGGCTGGCTGCGCTCCTCTTTCCTGGAGGAGATCTTTTTAATACCCTTGTATTAGTTGTAAAAAAGATTTGGGAAAGTCCTCTTCATTGTGCCCAGTGCCCAGATTTTCCCTCTAAGCAAAAGCAGCTTGAGACAAAAGGATTTAAAAAACACTGTAGAGGGGAACATTCTGGGACAAGGGCATGCCTGCTTCAAACAACCAGGATAGAGAGTTGTGTATGGTGGAAAACAGAGGGGATGGTCAATCTCCCACATGTAGGGGAACACTGTAACTTATAACAAGCAAAACTAGAGGAAAAGATAGGCCCAGAAAGATAGGGGAAACCATGCACACTTCATTCACCTTGGGCAGATCTTCTGAACAGGAGGGCAGAGGCTAAGGAAAATATCTGTCTTATCAACAGCTAGTTACAAAACCAAGAAACAAACCCATCAGGGAATAAATCACAGAGTTAATATTTCAAAATATACAGTAGAAGAAAAGAGTACAAGAAACAGGAAATGATGGCCCATCCAAAGGGAGAGGATAAAATCCCTAAAACAGCAATGAAGAAGAAAAGAATGTAAGCATACTGAACAAAAACTTTTAAAAAATGAACTTAAAAATACTCAAGGAGATGAAGGAAAATATGGAGAAAAAATGAAGTGTATCACAAAAACAATGAATGAGCAATTTGAAAGAATTAGTAAAGAGACAGAGATTTTAAAAAGGAACTGAACAGAACTACTGGAGTTAAAGATCTCAATAACTGAAAAAGAAAAATGCTCAGGAGGTTTTTCAAGAGCAGATTGAAGCTGGCAGAAGAATGCTTGAACACAGGACACTTGAGATGAGCCAGGCTGAGTAGCAGAAAGAAAAAAAAAGGAATATTAAAAGTGAGAATAGCCTAAGACATCTCTGTTACACATTCAATTGAATCAAAATACACACCGTGGGAGTCTCAGAGGAGATGAAAGAGAGAAAGGTGTGCATGGAATATTCAAAGGATTAATGAGAGAGAATTTCTCAACCTTAGTGAAAGACATGAATATGTACATCCAAGAGACTCAGAGAATGACAAACAAGATAAACATAGAGAAAAATACACCCCATCACATTTTGATCACACTGATAAATGCAAATTGCAAGGAAAGATTTCTGAAAGCTGCAAGAGAAAATCAGTGTTATGTACAAAGGAGTCCCATTTAGATTGAGTACTTATCTCTCATCAGAAACCATGAAAGCAAGAAAGTAGTGTGTTGAAGTACATGAAGTGCTGAAATATAACAACTGCCAACCAAGAATTTTATATCTGCAAAATTGCTTTTTAATAATAAGCAAGAAAGTAAGACATTCTCATATAAACAAAAGCTTAAGTATTTCATTACCATTAAAGCTACCCTATAAGCAATGGTAATCATAGTTCTTCATACTGAAGGAAAAGGCAGAATAAGGAAATAAAGACCAGTGGTAAAAGTAAATATTTGGATAATTATAAATGCTAGTATTATTGTAGTGTATTATTTGGGATGTAACTCCATTTCTTACTTCCTAAAGGTGCTAAAATTCAAATGCCTTAAAGTTAATGATAAATCTATGTTTTTGTACATGAAATGTAAAAAGATATAAGTGGTAACAAGTACAAAATAAAAGGTGGGAGGCAGAGGAATATAGGGAAAGTGTATGTGCATGATACTGAAGATTAATTGGTATCAAGCCAAATATGAATGTTATATATTTAAATGTTAAATTTTAACCCCATGTTACTACAGGCAAAATAGATGGGAACTATATCCAGAGGTAAAAGAGAAGGCATTCAATATGCTACAACACAAAAAAAATCGAATAAATGTGAAAGTAGGCATTAACAGTAGTGAGGGACAGAAAAAGTAAAAGATTTATAAAAGCTAAATTCAAAATGGCAGAAGAAATTCTTTATTATCAGTAGAGACTTTAATGTAAATGGATTTAACTCTATAGCCAAAAGGCAGAGATTGGCAGAATGGGAAAAAAAATCATAATCCAAATATATGCTGCAAGTAAGAAACTAGCCTTAAATTCAAAGAAAGAAGTAAGTTGATTTTGAAAGAATGGTAAAAATATAGACCATGCAATTAGTAACCAGAAGAGAGCTGAGTTGGCTATATTAATATTTGATAAAACAGACATTAAGTCAAAAACAAATACAAAAGACAAAAGATGATCATTATATACTCATAAAGGAAAGATATATAAATATATATGCATCTAAATAACAGAGCCCCAAATATATGAAGCAAATACTGACAGATTTGAAAGGAGAAACTGATGGTTCTATAATAATAGTAGGAGACTTTAATACACCATTCTCAATAATGGATAGAACATGAAGGCAGAAGATCAATAAGGCAGTGCAAGATTTGACTGTCATTTTAAACCATCTAGACCTAAGACATATATATAGAACACTTCTCTCAAAATAAACAGAATACACTTTCTTCTCAAGTGCACATGGATCATTGTCCAGGGCAGACAATAAATTGGATCAAAAAATGACTGTCAATAAATTAAAAAAATAGGCCAGACACAAAAGAAAAAATATTGTATGAACTCACTGAATTGAAACAATTAGAATAAGCATACTCACAGAGTCAGAACCTAGAATATAGATTACTAGGGGATGATGTAGGGATAGGGAGTTGGAAGTTAATGCTTAAAATGTACAGGTTCGTATTTGCAATGATGGAAATGTTTAAGTAATGGATGGTGGTGCTGGTAGCACAATATTGTGAAGACAATTAGCAGCACTGAAATATAATATGATTTAAAAAGGGAAATGTTTAATTGTATACATGGTAACAATAAAAATTTAAACAAATTCCATTGTACTACACTAACCCAAATAGGGAACTCTATGTTAAAACTTTGACTTTAATAAATAGCACAATTATCAAACTGTACTATCATCAACTGAAACAAATATTATACACCAATCATGTTGTTTTTGGTAGGGTAGTGTATGAGAATACTGTATTTCATTAATAATTTTTCTGTAAACAGACAACTTCTCTAATTAAAAAAAACATTAAAATTATTTGAAAAACAGAAAAAGATGTAATATGTAATGGATTCCTTTACTAGAATAGTTATTGATGCATGCAATTTTCAAAATTTTCTTGAATTTTTGTACTCCCTTGCACTGTGCTGCTTCTTTCTACCTTTCTAATTCTTGTTTAGTTTTGTTTTTCCCTGAGGCTCTCCTGTAAATATTTTTGAATATATTCTATATTCTCTGGTGAAAGTGACAAGGGTGAAGGGCTGAAAGAGGGAGAGAAAGAGAATAGGAGAGAAAAGGTGGGGTAGAGAGAAAGAGAATGATGAAGTTTTTGTAACAGAAATATGTTTATGTTATTAATGAAACATATCAATTAATATCTGTATTATTTATTGAGAATACTTTAGCCATTCAAAATAAATTAGAAATTATTTTAAATGTGTGTGTGTGTGTTTTTGAAGAGCATGGGAAAATTGTCTAAATTATTTTCCTTATTTTTGGTATACTAAATACCAATTATCCTACATTTATATTTTATTCACTTTGAGAAAGAAACGTTAGCAGCTTTTCCCTTATTAGCTCTGACTAAACAATAATACATCTGAAAAATATGTGTTTAATTAACTGGATACTATTTTATAACATTTTTTAAAGCAATTACAAAATTTTAAAAATTTATTTCTTAATTTACCATCCAAAATCATCTGCTAAACCACTACAAATATACTTCAACAATGTGAAATGAACCCATAAAACAGGGGGCCTATTACAAATCCCTCAAGAGTTAACACAAAATATCCACAATACCACTGCATGAAGTACCCTGTTGTAAGTTAAAGAATGTAAGAGGAAATATGAAGAAATGGGTCTTGCATGCTTCTTCTAAAGTTACAAATTTGAAGATAAAGTGAAAAAAATAAGAAACTGGAGGGACATAAAGAAGAAATTTTGACTGTACATAAAAGACAACAGATCTTACAGTGATGAAAGTAACACTGAAAAAATTATTGTACTTTTTAATATTTTTTAATTTTTGCCTTTATTTTTTATTTGATTTTTTTACTTTGTGTTCTTGTATTTTCTTTGTTATTATTATTATTGTCATTATTATCTGCTTTTTGCCTTTGTTTTGGATGAGAGTTTGGATCACAGATGAGTCATAACTGTGGCACAAGAGAATCACTGGTGTGAGGTGTCAGTGATGGGGCAATGTATGGAGAGAAGTGCACCTGGGACATGCCTTTATGGAATATGAATATGTTCAAGTTGTCATGAGACATTGTCTCAGTGTAGGGAGACCCACACAATAACCAAAAATTATTGAATTCCTGTCCTAGGATATCCTGCTTCACTGTATTAGAGTGGCAAGTATCTCCCAAGTACGTGGACAGTGCCTAGCAAAGGAGGGCACCCATTACACTAGGTCCTTGATATTGATGGTTGTACTTATGAATGTTTTCTCAAAAAATTGAAACTTGGCCTAATATTAAATATTGCCTCAGAGTTACCTCCGGAAAACCTCCTTGTTGCTCAAATGTGGCCTTTCTCTTAGCCAACTCAGCATTATCTTTCCCTTGGCATGGAACATGACTCCTGGGGTGAGCCTCCTGGCACTGAAGAATTAGTACCAAGTGCCAACTAGTGATGCATCTGGAAAAAGACATTGACCATAAGGGGGAAATATTAAATACAAATAAGCTTTTATGGCTAAGAGATTTCAAATTGAACTGGGAAGTCATTCCAGACGTTATGCTTATGCACATCTCAAGCAGAATCTCAATGACTGCCACAGTTTACTGTGTCTCAAATAGCTGGGTTCCTGAGGACTCTAGAGACATTTAGACACTATAGGGGCCGGCTCGATAGCCCAGTGGATAGGGCACTGGCATACCACATGGGAGGCCCTGGGTTCGGTTCCCGGGGACCTCTCCTAGCGGGCAGACCGCCTTGAGAATGGCAAGCTGCCATGGGCGGGCCAGAGCCGCCATGGGCAGGCCAAAAAGCTGCCACAGACAGGGCAAAAGCCGCCACGGGCAGGGCAGGTCGCCTGTGAATGGAGCGCAGCCAGCCACCTGTGAACTGAAGCAAGAGCCGGCCGTGAAAAGAAGCAGAAGCCGCCCACAAGCGGGGAAAGCCGCGCCTGCGCAGTGACCAAGTCTCGGCGCATCACCGCAATCGGGGGAAAGGAGAGATATGTAATAAAATAAATAAATCTTAAAAAAAAATAGACACTATAGGCAGGGCAGACATCCTCAGGAATTCAGCACTCTGTCAATGAGTCTTACTTTGTAATATATGCTCCCTGTATTAGCCAGGGTTCTCTCAGTAAACAGAAGATATCTGTCAATAATATGAAATTTTATAAGAGTCTCTCACATGACCATGGGGATGCACAAGTCCAGGTTCCCAGGCAGGATGCAAACCAGGGGCTCCAATGAAAGTCCTATGAAAGGTCCTTGATGAGTTTCTGGGAGAAGCTGACTGTGCAAAGATGAACTGGGAAATTCTCTGAATGTTGAATCACTTCTCCTTTTAAGCATTCAATGGACACTATAAAAGTGTCACCCCTTGCTGATGCAATCTCCCTGATTGATGCAGGCACAAGGGAGAATTACAAATATGGACTTTAGTATACTTATGATAATTCTAACAATGAAAGAAACTTGTATCATTGATATAAAGGCCATGGCCAACAATGATTCTGAGGGGAAGGAGAGGGAAGAATAGGTGTAACAGGGGATACTATAGGACCATTGGGATTATCCTGCACAGCATTACTATGGTGGATACAGGTCATTATACATTTTATCAAAACTTATAAAATTGTGTGGTGCAAAATGTCAACTATAATGTAATCTATAGTCCATGTTTAGCAGAAATGCTTCAATATGTGTTCCTCAATTATAACAAGTATACCACACTAGTAAAAGATATTGTTAACAGGGGAAAGTTTGGGAGGGGGAGGGGTGATTATATAATAATTCCTTATATTTTTGATGTAACATTTATGTAATCTAAATTTTCTTTAAAACTAAACACATATTAATGAAAAAATGACCAAGGTCAAGAAAAATAATTTATTCAACTCAGATAAAGCCCACTAGATGTGAAATTGAAAAGAGTAGAGAACTTTTGCTGCATTATAATTTTGAATGCTATTCTTATATCTTTATTTCATCTTCCATCAAGTTTACAGAAAACATTTTGAATTAACAAATTTTAATTTGAGGGTGGCATTTCCCCTATCTTTACTTTCCCAACTGTTCTCCCTTCAGTTTGTTTCAAAGTCAAGTGCTTCCAAACTTTCAAGGAAGAGATCAAACATGTATTATACAGTCTTCCAAATTATACAAAGTGAGGACTACTCTGCAACTCATCCTAGGAGGTTAGCCGACCCTGTTTTTTTTTTAAAGGTATAAATGATATATATGGTGCATCATTTCATGCATACAGATACAAAAATCTAAAAATTAATATATCAACATTTATTGTAAAAGGCAACTTCTAATCAACTTTCTGTCACAATGAATTTGTCTATTCTAGATATTTTATATGCAAATAGTCTTAGCTGAACTGAATGCATTGGTCAGATTAAGATAATCTTGCTTACCAACCAGCAATGCAACTGGAAAAAGACCTTGACCCAAAGGGGGAGTGTATAAAGGCAAATGAGTTTATATGGCTAAGAGATTTCAAAGTGTGTAGGGAAGTCATTTCCAAGGTTAAGTTTATGCAACTCTCAGCAGGAACTCAATGACTGCCAAAGTAAATATTGCCTCAAATAGCAAGTCTCCTAAGAACTCTAGAGATATCCAGACCATATAAGCAGGGCAGACAGCTCAGTAGTTTGGTACACTGTCCCTGAGCCCAACTTTGGAATTTATGCTCCCCAGTGTGATAGAATTGGACTCAGTTGTGTTTCCCTACACATGGCTCTGCTGTGCCTCTATTTGAACCTCGAGTTAGTAATATAGTTGATAGTTTTATATACAAGAGACTTAAATCTTTGGGCTGTCCATGTACCAGTTAGGCCCTGAATCTCAACAGACTTGCAACACCTACTCTCCAATTCACTGGACTTACCCAGGACAACTAACAAGGACATGATGACTGACAACAACCATCTCAAGGAACAGAGAGTGTCTGCAACAGAAAGCATGCAAGTCCCATCCATACCTCATGGGACCTAAGAACCCTCTCAATTAGAAGTGGGGTGGGCATCACCATCAGAGAATCCTCAGAATTTGGGAATGGATGATGGATTAGAGTAGACTTATGGTTGTTCTATGGTAGACTTGTTATGTTCCTAGCAATAGAAGAACTTTTATCATGGATGTAGAGGCAGTGGCCACTGAAGGTTTTGAGGGGAGAAGGAAAAATAGTTGTAATTTGGGGGCATTTTGGGGCCTTGAGAATTATGCTGAATGACATTGCAATGACAGATACAGGCCACTGCATATCTTGTAATAACTTGCAAAAATGTGTGGGAGAGAGTGTAAACTACAATGTAAACTATAATCATCACTTAGTGGCAATATTCAAAGTTGTGTTCTTCAATTTTGGTAAATGTAGCACACTAATAAAGGATGTTCTTGATGTGGGAAAATGTGGGAGGGCTAAGGAGTGGGACATATGGGAATCCCCTATATTTTTGTGTGTGACATTTATGAATCTTGTCATCCAAATAAGTCAAGCCAGGGGGTCATCATGGGCCCCAGGGAGATGAGGAGGGAGGAACAGAATAGATCTAACAGGGGTTATTTAGTGGTCAGTGGAATTGTTTTTCATTACCTTTCAGTGATGGACTCAGGACATGGTAAATATCACCAAAATTCAGAAAAGTATATGGTCTAAAATGTAAACCATACTTTAAACCATTGACCATGTTTAGTAACTATGTTTCACTATCTGTATAT
>PVKH010033466.1:0-12009 GCA_004027955.1 Chaetophractus vellerosus | reverse complement strand
ATCACTGATTTTAGAGTTTGCCCGGCCACGAGGTGGCAGCACTGAGTCAGTGTTCACCTGAAATGGAATGCACGGCCTGTGGGGCCCCCATTCTTCTTGGGGTGACTAAGCAGAGCAGGACAATAAACAGTGGACCTATAGATTTGATGGAACGAAAATAGACTACAGCTTTTTCCTCACAGGAAACCTGGCATTGAAGGAATTCTCCATCCAGCACCCTGGAACAGTGACCCAAAACAAAGTTGCATGCATTCCATTCAGTCTCTAAAGATAGAGCCCTAATTTCCCACACTCAAATGAGGAAACAGGGAAGTGGCGGGCCACATGGTATCGAGGAGACAACAGGGAGGAACAGTCCATATGCAGACCACCCCATAAAACATCTGGGATATGTGGTCGTCTTGGTTCCAAGGCAGCTGCTGATGAAGTAAAAATAGATATAAATTTAAAGATGCATTACCATTTTAAAATCCCAAGCAAACTGAAACTTGTCCCAAAATCTATTCTATGATGGTTAGCCAGAACATGGTGTATCATGAGTGACAGGAATCATTTTTCCATATCAAAAACGGGGAATTGTGATTGGTAAGATAAGAGAGTACTTAACAAACAGCATGTATGAAATGAATAGACTCCAGCACCCCCAGAATGTACAGCAGCCACAGTAAGAGCAGAAATGTCAGAAAGTGCAACTCCTCTATCTCTCTTCAACCACCTTCCATGGCTACCTCTTCTGGAAGCTTGATCTGAATTTACATAGGTGAGGTTTTTGATTCACCGGCATGCTTTCTACCCAAATATCTCAGAAACAGTTACTCATGGTCCATGCAATTCTAATGACAATGTGTTCCTTTGCTGAAATTATCCAAATAATTGCTTCAATTTTCCTTTGTCTTATGGACAGAACCCCTAAACTTGTAAGGCCCTTTTCTTCATCTACTATTCACTAAACCAGGTGTCTCCAAACTTGGCTTAACATCAGAATCACCTGGAGCGTTTTGCTTTGTTTTGTTTTGTTTTGTTTTGCTTTGTTTTGTTTGGAGGTACTGGGGCTGGGGATTGAACCCAGGACCTTGTATGTAGGAAGCTGGTACGCAACAACTGAGCTACACCAGCTCCCCTTGTTTTATTTCCCCCTACCTCCCCCCACCCACAACCTGCTCCCCTGAAACGGCTCCCTCATCTGTTTGCTTGTTGCTTTTTTGCTTGTTTTCAATTGTTGTCTGCTCTTTGTTTTTGCTCGATGTCTGCTCATTGTTTTTTCAGTTTTTTTGGTTTTTTGCTTGTTGTCTGTTTTTTCTTTAGAAGGCACCAAGAAACGAACTGCTTGAGGCACATCTACTCCCTGCTAGTTTCTTTTTGTTTGTCTGCTTATTGTTTGCTTGTTGTCTTGCTTGTTGTTTTTGCTCATTGTGTGCTCGTTGTCAGCTCATTGTTTGCTCATTGTTTTTTGCTTGATGTCTGCTCATTGTTTGTCTTCTTTAGGAGGAACCAAACCCAGGACCTCCCATGTGGGAGGTGGGCGCTCAACTGTATGAGCCACATCCGTTCCCCCTTGTTTTGTTTTTAAGTACAGATTTCCATGACATACTCCAGCCTACTGATTTAGAATATTGAGTAAGAGGTGGTTGAACAGGCAAGTTGTGTTAGTTTTCAATATATAGTTAAGAATGGTAACCCAAATGAGGGGGTTACCATCAGGTTTGGAAATGACTGCATCAGGTAAGTGAGCTTTTTAGAGCTTGGGACAATTTCTCATCATATTCACAATGCCCTAGGGACCAGTAGGAAAAAAATATTCTACAGGAACTTTTTTAGAGAGGAAGAACACAAAGAGACTTGTTCAGAAGCTAAGAGTAGATAGGAGGATTCAAACTCAAGTCCTCTTATTACCCATTTAGTAGTCCATCCTGCTCAGTCCTTAGACTTTTCTCACTTTCTATGGGCTTGATAAGACACCAATTTTGCCATGATAGTATTGCCTGGCATATAAAGGCTATGAAATCCTTCTTCTCTGTCTCTCTGCCACTCCTGTCAGCTCGATCTTCCTGGATGCCTTGTAATCCTCCAGAAGCCTGGCAAAGTGCCATGCAGAGTAAATGAGTGAAAACTAGGACATATGAGAAAAGAGTCAAGTTGCTGGGACTGTTTGAGCAGGAGAATCAAAGAGTCGGGGAGGAGTCAATGGCAACCCTGAAGGCACTAGGGTCAATCTGAGCAGGGCCCGAAGCAGCTGGTACAGACAGAAAACCACCCCTCCACGCCCACGCAGGCCCACACAGAACATCTGTTCATACCCATGGATGAGCAGGAAGCTTTTGTTTTATTAACTGGAGGAGGAGCAAGACATTTGGTTGGGTGGGGCTGGGAGAACACTGGTACAAATCCTCCATCCAGTCCTGTGATTTGAGTCTTCAATTATAAGGGTGATGGTCAGACACTGTTCACCCTGCTTTCATGAGAGGTTTTGGCAAAGCAGAGCTGCTCCTGGCCCAGGTAGCACAAAGCTGGGTAAGACACCTGAATTAACCAGGGTTCAATCAGAGAAGCAGACCACTGAGAACAAAAGAATTAAGGGATTTATTATAGTGGTTAGTCCTTCTGCCATTGGGGGAGGTGGCAGAGCAGTCCATGAAGCTTGTTGTCTCTGTGTCTAATGTTGAACTTGAAGTTGCTATAGGTCCACTAGACCCGCAGCTGGGAGGGAAAGCTGGATGTGGACAAGGGCAAGGCCATAAGGACAAACTGGGATTCCCAAGGACAAACTGGAACCTGCCATCTGTTTCTCACCACCTCCCATCTCAATGGCATGGCTAATTTGCAGGAGGCGCTCATCCCCAGGAGATCTGGAGGGAGCTGCCCCAGCCAAAGAGCAGATAAGTGATGGGTATGCACGGGCTGTTACAGCGCTGCTTCACTTCCAACTTCCAAATCTTACCCAAAATACCACTTGTGAGCAATGCTCGCCTGGCTCCGCACAGAAAAGGAATTCTACAAAAGGTAATTCTGGACTAGTTAAATTGATACAATGTAGGTCCACCAGGAAATTTTCTCCCTGTTCTAGGCACCAAGAATGGTGGCTTTGGGCATACCCAGTATTTCAGTAAACTTGGCATGAACTCTGAACTTCTCCCAATAGGTGCTTTGAACAGGAAAATCACTGCAGCTTCTCCAGGCAGCTTCCTGGGCAGTGGGTGTCAGGAGGTGTGAATTAGGAAGGAAAGAAAGATCACAGAATATGGCTTTGTGAGCCTATGTAAGACCCCATCTGGGGACTCCCCCAAATAATTTGGGGATGCTTTGAAAAGGATGAATTTATGACGGGCAAGCAGAGGATTAAGGAATAGTACCAGTGTCATTTGCACAACAATGGAAATGTGACTCCATTCTGTATTCAGGGATGGGGATGCTGGGCAAACATGTTACCCAATAAATAGCATATTATAATGGAGATTTCATAAACTCAGATAGCTGGAAGGGAAACCGAGAGATTCATTGCCTGCCTCTCCCCTGTTCTCTCCTTTCCTCTCCCCTCCCGCCTCCTCTGCTCTCCTGGCTGAGAGTCTTGTTTCAGCCATGCAAACCACTTGCAGATCTCTAAACACACCCACATCCTTTCATACTTTTCAACCTATGCATTCGGTGTTGCCACAGTGTGGAGAACTCTCCCCGCCCTTCCGCACCCATTTATCTGAATAGCATATAGTCCATTTTCAAATCTCAGGCCAGGCATCCCCTTCTCCTCCCTGACTTCAGGTAGTTTCAGGTACTATCTTGACAACACCCTGACCCTACTTCCTCCAAGGCACCTGTCACTCTATATATTAGATATTGAAGCTTTACTGAGGTAAAATTGACCTAAGATAAACTACACATATTAAAGCATACATAGTTGATAAATTTTGATCTAAGCCTACACCTGTGAAACCATCACCTCAATCAAGATAGTAGACATATCCATCACCCCTAAAAGTTTCCTTGTGACCTTTTATAATCCCTTCCTCTCACCTCCCCCAACCATGTCACCAAGTAACCACTGATTTGCTTTCTGTCACTATAGATTAGTTCACATTTTTCAGAGTTTGATTTCATGGAATCATATGGTATGTGCTCTTTTTGGACTAACTGCTTTCATACTCAGCATACGTCTTTTGAGATTCATCCATATTGTACGAGTCGATGATCCAATCCTTTTTTATTGCTGAGTAGTATTCTATTGCATGGATACATTACAGTTGGTTTATCCAGTTTCCTCTGATGGACTTTTGGGTTGTTTCTAGTTTGGAGCTTTCACAAATAAAGCTTCCTTGAACATCCACGTACAAGTCTTTTAAAGGACATATACTTCCCTTTCTCTTGGATAAATATCTGAGTGGAATGGCTGGATATATGGCAAAATTATGTTTAATTTTTTAAAGAAACTGCTGAACAGTTTTCCAGTGACTTCACATTCCCTCCAGCAGTGAATGAGAGTTTCAGTTTCTCTGTATGCTAGCCAACACTTGATATCGTTGGTCTTTTTAATTTTAATCATTCTAATAATAATTGATATTGTTGATCTTTTTAATTTCAATCATTCTAAGAGGTCTATGGGGGTATTTCATTGCATTTTCTTAATGATTAACGGTGTTCGGCATCTTTTCATAAGCTTATTTGCATACACATATTTTCTTTGGTGAAATGTTTCTTCAAATATTTCTCCTATACTTTAATTGGGTTGTTTTCTTATTATTGAGTTTTGACAGTTCATTATATATTCTTGATACAAGTACTTTATCAGATATATTGTCTGCAAATATTTTCTCTCAATCTATGGTTTTCCTTTCATTCTCTTAACAGTCTTTAGAAGAGAAGTGGTTTTTTTCCTTTATTAGAGAACTTGTGGGTTTACAGAACAATTATGCATAAAATACAAGATTCCCACACACCACCACCCCCACCAACACCTTGCATTGGAGTAGAATATTTGTTACAATTGATGATAGCACATTTTTATAATTGTACTATTAATTAAAGTCCATGGTTTAACTTCGGGTTCACTTTTTATACAGTGTAGCTCCATGGATTTTAAAAAAATTTTTATTCTGTTACCATATATATAATCTAACATTTCCCCTTTTAATCACATTCAGATCTATATTTCTGTGCTATTAGTTGCATTCACAATGCTACCCTTTCCAAAATCCATTACCAAAACATCTCCATCATCCCAAATAGGAATCCTGTACATTTTAAGCCTTAATTCCCCATTCCCTATCTCCACCCCAACTCCTGGTAAAAAAAAAAAAACCCATATTCAAGATTCTGACTCTATAAGTTTACTTTTTCTAATTGTTTCAAGTCAGTGAAATCATACAATATTTGTCCTTTTGTGTCTGGCTTATTTCACTCAACATGATGTCTTTAAGGTTCCTCCATGTTGTCACATGCATCAGGACTTCATTCCTTTTTATGGCTGAATAATATTCCATTGTATGGGTATACCACATTTATTGGCTGATGGACACTTGGGTTGCTTCCATCTTTTGGCAATTGTGAATAATGCCACTATGAACATCAATGGGCAGATATCTGTTTGAATCCCTGCTTCAATTCTTTTGGGTATATACCTAGTAGTGGGATTGCCAGACCATATAATAATTCTATATTTAGCCTTCTGAGGAGTCATAAAACTGTCTTCCACAGCAGCTGCACCTTTTTACACTGCCACCAGCAATGAACGAGTATTCCTATTTCTCTGTATCCTCTTCAACATTTGTTATTTTCCAGTTTTTTAATAGTAGCCATTCTAATGGCTGTGGTTTTGATTTGCCTTTTCCTGGTAGCTAATGATGTTCAGCATCTTTTCATGTGAAGAGCAGAAGTTTTTAATTTTGAGAAAAAACAATTTATCACTGCTTTTCTTTTATGGATTATATCACTCTATTTTAATTCTCTAATTATTGTCTAATTATCTCACTAGTCTGTGAGCTCCTTGAGGGTAAAAAACCATCTTATTCTAGCTCTGTATTTCTAGAACCAAGACAATACTTAGGGGCTCTGAAATTGTAGTTCTATGGTGAAATTACTACTCTGGCTATTGTAGAAGAGCCACAGGGGAATATCCCCATGGGACCCGAATCTCCTGGCATCTGCTAAGTAACAAGTGTTCCTTTTTTTTTTTTTTTTTTTTTTTTTACAGGAATAGAAGGTTCTAAACAATCTGATCACTTTTCTTAAGCAAGGAATGCATATATGGCCTCAGTCCATTTCCCGCATAAGAATGAATAACATAAGCAAATCATCCTTTCATTTGGGAATTCTGCTTGCTTTCTCTTTTGATATATGTTTCTCTCATCTGGAATAAGCAAAGGAAAAAGTCACAAGAGCCTCTCCATGGGCAGATGCCAAAAGGCACACCACCAGAGGAAGCAGGTCAAGTAAATTTCACCATGGGCCTGTTATTTTTGCCCAGGAAAAGGCATTTTAAGAAAGAAATGAAAGATCTCCATAAACAAGAACCGCAGCCTGGAAATTCCCTCCAGTTGTCCTCTAGAAATAGTATTGGGATATTGAATTTAATAGGAAACAACAGGTCTCCTGGCATCCTGAAACTTCCATCTTTCACAATTCTGTTCTGGAAACACGGGGGACTGATATAACAACCAACAACAAAAACAAAATATTTTGCTTCAAAAACCAAGAATTGCTGATCAAATAGACTAAAAAATACTTTCTAAGCTCAGAAGAAAAAAAGTGAAAATTTCCAGGTGTCAAGAAGGAAGACAAAAGCAGAGTGATAGGTTGGGACCTGATAATGCTGTGGTCACTCCAGGGGGAATAATATAATGACTGTGAGTGCTAAAGATATAACAGAAAAGGTGTGGAGCACAGTGTAAGGTGGGAGTTTGAAAATGATACCCTCAATGAAAAGATGGACTAGAACAAAATCTGTCAGCACATATAAACTAGTTCTGTCTGTACCTGCCTGAGTTTTTGATGAGCAAATAGTCTCCCTGGTGATTAGAAACCCCAGGTGAACCCAGGGTTCAAAGTTATGTTACCCACATTTTCTAGGAACTCCCCAGTAGAGAAATTAACATAAAAATTGGTCATGGACAAGTGATACCTCTGAAGCTCCTAGAAAAAGCAAAACTATTAATGCCACAAGGGATTCATGGAAATGATGGAAAAAACACCCTAAGACATGTTCACAATGTAAAATTTCAAAATCTACAAGGAGAAATCCACCATAGGCAGAATATACTATAAATGCAATACTAAACTCTCAAGAATATGAGTAATAGAATTATAACCTGAAACAATTCAATAATCAAATATCTAATGAAAGAAAAGAAACCTTGAGAAAGTATATAGCAGGTACCTGTAGAAGTTTTGAAGTGTGTGATTAACAAGCTTGAGCCAGTGGACATATATAGATCCCTGCACCTAAGAATTAGAGAATACAATGTATGAAGACTCACAGCCATCTGAACAAATACCAAACCACTAATATCACATAACCACATTCTTTGATGATAATGCAATCAAAATTGAAATCTATAACCAAAAAAAGTAACCCCAAACTCCCATGTATTTGTTTGGAAATAATTCATGGGTTAAGAAAGAAATTTTAATAAATATTAGAAAGTATTTTGCACTAAAAGAAAATGGAAACACAATATATCAAAATTTGGGGTATGCAGCTTATGTAGTACTTAGAAGAAATTTTATATAATGCATGTATTGGAACTTAAGAAAACCTGAGAATTAATGAGCTAAGAACCCAGCTCAAAAAGGTGGGAAAAGAACAACAGAGTAAAACTCCTCCCATAAAAACTTAGATAATAAAGGAAATTATAAATATAAGAAGAGAAATTAATAAAATAAAAAAGAGAAACCATAAAAACGAAAATAAAACCACAAGCAATTACAGGCATACCTCAGAGATATTGCAGGCTTGGCTCCAGGCCAGCACAATAAAGCAAATATCACAATAACGTGAGTCACAGATGTTTTGGTTATATGGTGTATATAAAAGTTATGTTTATGTGATGCTGTAGTCTATTTATAGCATGATGTCTTTAAAAGCAATGTCCAGGGGGGCAGATGTGACTCAAATGGTTGGGCGTCCATCTCCCATATGGAGGAACCTTGGGTTTGATCCCAGGGACCTCCCGGTAAAAAAATAAAATAAAATAAAATAAAAATAAATAAAAAAATAAAAATGATGTACACACCTTAATTTAAAAATAATTTATTGCTAAAAACTGCTAACCGTCATGGTGGCGGCTGCTGAACGATGGGGTGGCTGTGGCCATTTCTTAAAATAAGACGACTGATGCTTCCTTTCCCTTGAACTCTTAGAGGCCGCTGTAGGGTTATTAATTGGCCTCATTTCAATGTTGTTGTGTCTCAGGCCCCAGGCGAGGGAGAGAGATGGGGGACAGCCAGGGCTGAGCAGTCCGAACACACACATTTACCAGTTAAGGTCACTGTCTTATCTGGCCGCGGTTCATGCTGTCCATCATCAAAGATCACTGTTCACAGGTCATCTTAACAGATGTAATAAAAATGAAAAAGTTGGTGCGGGAATCACCAAGATGTGACACAGAGACACGAGGTGAGCACGTGCTGTTGGAAAAATGGCGCTAATATACATGCTCAATGCAGGGTCGCCACAAATCTTCACTTAAAAAAGAAAAACAACATTTTCGAAGCACAATAAAGCAAAACACAGTAAAACGAGGTAGGCCTGTATTTGAAAAACAACTAAGTAAAACAGACAAACTTCTGACAAGACTGATTAAGAAATCAGTGACTGATTTTAAAATATTCACCGACATGAAAACCATTGAAGAAACGGAAAGAAAAGGACCTTAATTACAAATACAGTGGAGACTTTCAGAAATCATAAGGAAAAAACTATGAGCAACTTTAAACACTTAAAGGTATAATATTCTAGAAAAATATAATTTATCAACACTGTCTAAGAAAATATATAAAATTCGAATGGATCTGTGATCATTAAAAAAACTGAATCAATAGTTTGAAATTTATTCACTCACAAACATGCATGTACACACACACACACACACACACACACACAAACATACCCACAAAAAAACCCAACCACAAATGATTCCACGGGTGAGTTTTACCAAACGTTGAAGGAACAGATGATTTTCAGTCTTATTTAAATTGCTTCAGAGAACAGAATAAGAGGAACTGCTCCCCACTAATTTTGAGTGTGGCATATCCTTGGTGCCAAAACCAATGAGGACAGAATGAGACTCAAAAACCACAGGCTAATCTCACAAACAGAGGCACAGTGAAACTTTTATTAAATATTATCAAAATAAATTTAGCAATGTGCCAAAAATATCCTGCCCCTAGATTTCATCCTAGGACTTCCAGAAAGGTTTAGTGTTAGAAAATCTATTCATGTAATCCACACATTAACAAAGTTCATAACAAAAAGAAAACTTAGAATCATCTCAACAGACTCAAGAAAGGCATATGATAAGAATAAAATTAAACTCCCATTCTTGAGGAACAATTCTTAGTAGTAAGAGAAAGTATTTTTTAATGACTAAAAATATTTACCACAAACAGCAAACACAATTAATAGTGAAATTAGAGATTTCTCCTCTAAAGTAAGGAAAAATCTAAGAATGTCCACTTTTATAAAAAACTTTTACTGTCAATGTTAACCAGTACAGTAAGACAAGATAAAGAAATTTTCAAATATAAAAATTAGAAAGGAAACTAAAGTCATAATTCCCAGATGATCAATAAAGGAAAGTAAAAAAAAAAAGTCTATAAAAACCAATAGAACTAATAAGAGCATTAACAAAGTTGTTAGCACACAAACAATAGCAAAATCAATGTTCTTACACACTATCAACAAGCGTACAGAAAATGTGACGCATGTAACAAATGCAACAAACACCATAAAGAACATAGAAGTACATCTAACAAATGGTGTTAAAACCTTTATGGACAAAACTATTTAAAAACAGAAGAATATAAGTAAATGGAAAATTACATCATTTATTACTTAGGATGTGGATTTGGTAGAGTATAAAAGAGACCCCCCAAAAAAGGCCTCTTTCTCTCTCGTGTAATAATATGGAGTAGACAATCCAGAGCTGGTATGGAAGATGGATCAATTAATAATATATGTTTTTTATTATGAAGATATTCTCCAATATTTTTAAAGTTCAATTCAGCATTCGTTTTATTATTTCCAAGGTTAATTTTATAAAATGAGCATTAACAAAGAATGATTTGTATATAAAACATTTTTTAAAGATGCTTTATTCTCTAAGTAAATAAACCTTCAGATTAATCACACTTACTAACAGGAACTGAAGGAGCAAACTTGTATTTGTCTTTATATCAAAGCACAAAAATGAGAAGGAAAATGAGGAGACTGTTACCTAAATGTGTAGCATTTGTCTCAAAGTGCTAATATCTTTTCAATATGATTTTTGTGAAAATATATTTGGTAGTTAATGTCTTTATAATTTTATTACTCTATTTCAAATAAAGACAGCTGTTTAAAATTAATTTAAAATGAAGATTCTCTGATAATGCCTTTGACAGTTTTGTTGAAGTTTTAAAACTGATTCGTGTTTTCAATGACTTATTTGAAATAGTTTAAAAATAAATAATGGGGGTAGGGAGTAAAATCCTTAATTATCAAATGAGAAATACTTTTAATTTTCCACAAATGAGAATTCAAATATAACTAAAATGATAAAATAATGTCTGGATATGTCCCCATTGTATACTTCCCACAACTAGTAATATTTGCCACATCCATGTTTAGGGATATTATACAAAAATCACTTTTCTCCAAATTAATCTGTATATTCAAGTCAGCTCCACTATAAGTCCCAATGAATTTCTGTGTGAGATAACCTTAGCTAAGGGCCAGGAACAGTCAAGACAATTTTGAAGAAGTAAAATGAAGGAATCGCCCTATTAGATATGAGAACGTATTCTAGAGAGATCCAAGATGGTGGAAAGGGAGCTGTAGGGCACACTCCTCCTCCAGAAGTGGCAGGAAGACAGGCAGTCTTGCAGAGCATAGGGGAAGTGGTAGGAGTGCAGGGTGAACAGTGCAGGTGGCTGGCCAGTGAAGGGGGCCTTGCTACGTGCTGGGGAACAGCGGAGCCACAGGGAGAGTGGCACAGGTGATCAGTGAGGCAGTCCTCGCTGGATGCTGGGGAAGGGGTGAGAGTGCAGGGCAAGCAGCATGGGTGGCTGGCAAGGGGGGCCTTGCTGGGTGCACTAGGAAGGGGCACAGATAGTCTGTGAGGGGGCCCTCACTGGCATGGGCAGGCACAGGTGGGTGCAAGGGGAAGCAAGTAAATGATGCTTGGACTCTGAGGCCAGGAGACCACAGTACAACATTCAGGAAGGGGCAGAGTAGGGAGGCTAAAAGAGGCCACCACAGAGGAACTGGCCTCTAAAACTGGTCAGCACCCCTTTTGTGGGTCCTTGGCCCAGATTTGATCAGTTAAACATGAGCAATTTTAAAGATTTAGAATAAGTTGAATGAAGTGTCAATGAAGAGCCTTAACACAAAGCCAAACAACAGTAAAACCCTAGGCAAGAGAGAGAAACAGACCAACAGAGTAAATTCTTCAAGATAAACAGATGTCTAGACATCAGCAAAAGTTTACAAGCCATACTAAGAAACTGGAAGATATGGTCGAGTCAAAGGAACAAATTAAAAAGTCAGAGGGAATGCTGAACTTGGAATAACTAATCAAAGACGTGCACATAAATCTCCTAAATCAATTCAAGGAGGTGAAGGAAGAGAAAAGGCTATTAAGAAGACACTGGGGGGCCGGCCGTATAGCCCAGTGGATAGGGCGCCGGTATACCACATGGGAGGCCCCGGGTTCAGTTCCCGGGGACCTCTCCTAGCAGGCAGACTGCCTTGAGAAGGGCAAGCTGCCATGGGCGGGCAGAGCCGCCGTGGGCAGGGCAAAAAGCTGCCACGGACAGGGCAAAAGC
>PVKH010033465.1:0-12004 GCA_004027955.1 Chaetophractus vellerosus | reverse complement strand
CCAACTACATTTTCTTTTTCAATATGACTATGGTGATTTGGGGCCTGTTTTGGTCAGCCACAGGAGTGCCTTTTGAAATATACCAAAGATTGGTCGGTCTTTATAAAGGGTATTTATTTGGGGTAGAAGCTTACAGTTACCTGGCAACAAAGCATAAATTTCTTCCAATACCAGAGTCCACGTTTTGGAGGAAGATGGCTGCCGATGTCTCCAGGGTTCAGGCTTCCAGGTTCCTCTGTTCCCGGGGCTGTGTTTCTCTCTGGGCTTGGCTTCTGTTTCCTTCACGAGTTCAGCTGTAGACTATCGGGTGAATGGCTCACTCCAGCATCAGAACTGCTTCTCAAATCTGCTTCTCCAATTCTCTGCTTCTCTCAATCTGCTTTCCATACTTGAGACCACCCCCACCAAGGGGCGGGGCTCAACGTCTCACTGATGTGGCAGTTAAAGCCGTACTCACTACTCAATCATGCCCAGATGAACATACCAGCTTACAAACATAATCTAATCAATATTTTTGGAATTCATAATTAAATCAAACTCAAACCATTACAGGGCCTCTCACCATTCCAAATATATTTTGTAGTAGTTTTTCTAGTTCCTTAAATATACAGTGTTGATTTTTATTGTGATTGAATTACATCTGTACATTATTTTGGGTAGGCTAGGCATCTTGATAATATTTAGTTTTCCTATCCATGAACAGTGAATATTCTTCCATTTATTTAAGTCTTCTTTGATTTCCTTTAACAGTGTTGTGTAGATTTCTGTATAAAAATCTTTTACATCTTTAGTTAAATTTATTCCTATGTATCTGATTCTTTTAGCTACTATTGTAAATGGTATTTTTTCTTGATTTTCTCCTCAGATTGCTCATTATTGGTCTAGAGAAATGCTACTGATTTTGAGCATTCGTCTTATAGACTGCAATGTCACTGAGCTCATATATAAGTTGAAAAAGCTTTGTTGTAGATTTTTCAGGGCTTTCTATGTATAGGATCATATTGCCTGCAAATAATGAAATTTTTACTTCTTTACCAATTTGGGTGCCTTTTATATCTTTTTCTTTCCTTATTTCTTGAGCAAGTACTTCTAAGACAATGTTAAATAAGAATGGTGATAGTGGGCATCCTTGTTTTCTTCCCAATCTCAGAGGGAAAGCTTTTAGGATTTCACCATTGAAAATGATCAGAAAGTTTCCTTCTATTCTCACCTGTTGAAGTGTTTTTATCAGGAAAAATTGCTGAATTTTGTCAAATGCTTTTTCTGCATCTATAGAGATGATCATCTGACTTATGTTCTTCAATCTGTTTTTATGGTGTATGACACTGGTTGATTTTCTTGTGTTGAAACATCCTTGCTTACCTGGGATGAAACCCACTTGGTCATGGTCTATACTGCTTTTGATAAGTTGTTGAATGCAATTAGAAAATATTTTGTTGAGGATTTTAGCATCTAGGTTCATTATAGAAATTGGTGTGTAATTTTCCTTTCTTGTGGTATCTTCTTTTGGATTTGGTATTAGGGTAATGTTGGTATCATAGAATGAGTTAGGCAATATTCCTTTCACTTCTATTTTTTGGAAGAGCTTAAGCAGGATTGGTGTTAACTCTTTCCGGAATGTTTGGTAGAATTCAGCTTGAATCCATCTGGTCCTGGGCTCTTCTTAGTTGGGAGGTTTTTGATGACTGAATCTATCTCTTTACTTGCAATCGGACTGCTGAGTTCATCAATTTCTTCTTTCATCAGTGTAGGCTGCTTGTGAGCTTTTATGAACTTGACCATTTTCTCTAAATTATCATTCTTGTTGGCATATAATTTTTAAAACTATCCTCTTATGATACTCTTTATTTCTGTGGGGTCAGTAGCGATGTCCTCTCCTTCAGTCCTTATTTTGTGTATTTGCTTGTGCTCTCTCTCTTTCTTTGTCATACTAGTTAAGGCTTTGTGAATTTTAGTGATTTTCTCAAAAACCAGGTATGGTTTTCTTTATTTTTCCTTGTGTTTTTAAAATTTTCTATTTCATTTAGTTCTGCTCTAATCTTTGTTATTTCCTTCTTTCTGCATCATCTGGGGTTAGTTTTTTCTTGTTTTTACAATTCCTCCAGGTGTGTAGTTTCTAATTCAATTTTAGCTGTTTCTTTCTTTTTAATATATGCATTTATGGCTATGTATTTCACTCTCAATACAGCTTTGGCTGCATCCCATAGATTTTGATATGTTGTGTTGTCATCTTCATTTGATTCTAAGTAGTTACTGATTTCTTTTGAGATTTCCTCCTTGACCCAGTGTTTGTCCAAGTGTGTTTGTTTGTTTGTTTATTTATTTACTTATTTATTTATTTTTATTTACCTTTTTTATCTTTTTTTAGGATACATTGATTACATAAATGTTACACAGAAATTTTAGTGGTACCCATATGCCACACCTCCCACACCTCCCACAACCTCCCACATAAACATCCTTCATCACTGTGGCACATAAACTGTAATAGATACACACAATTTGGGACTTGGCCACCAAGAATGGACTTCAGTTCAGACTGTAGACCACCTTTCTCTCATACATTTCTGCATGATACATGATGATATAAAATAGCATATGTCTTCCATTGCAATGACACCCAGGGCAATTCCCAAGTCCCAAAAAAGTCCCCATATTACAACTGCCCTACCCTCTCCCTGCCCCTAAAGGATCCAGTGGCACTTGGCTCCATATAATTTTGTAATTTCTTCCATTGTGTGACTCACAAATCTATAACAGGATGCCAACAAGTCCTCTCTAGTCCATAGCTCTTCCCCCAATCCGAGGAGTCTAGGATGGTGATGTGCCCTCCACCACCAAGTGAGAGGGGGCTTATATCCTGTGGATATGATCGAAGATATTATCCTGCATGCAGATGCAGGCTCTCTCCATTCCCTAGGATAGCTGTTTTCAGTCACCATCTCCCCACTAGGTGTCCTGGGTGAGTCCATTGAGATGTAGAGTAGGAGATGCAGGTCCACAGAGCCTCCAGACCTAGTTGGAACATGAACAGCCTGTAGGCTCCGGTCTCTGGAAGTACAACTAAAACTCTGGTATCAAATATAGGTTTGAAGAGACTGGTGGACCATGAGCAGTGAAGACATATTTTGGTCATTCACTGGCACTCTCAGGAGCAAGGGTTTCAAATTAGGGCCCACTGATAAGGCACCAACCTCTGGGGCTATCTGCCCTGATATAGAACCTGGATATCTCCAAATCCCCCAGAAGGCCCTCAATTTGTGGTGATATCCATATTGGAAGCCTAGGAGGTCCTTCTGGGGTGTGCATAAGTGTTACCTCTGGATTAATCTCCCAACTCTCCTTGAAGTCTCTTAGACCTATGAACTCATTTTTCTGTACCATTTCCCCCTTTTATTCAGTCTTTATCCAGTCATTCTGTCAGTTGGCATTTGTTAGTAATCCCTTGTTGCCAGGGAGGATCATCCCTGGGAGTCATGTCCCACATTGGGAACATTGATCATATAGCCTGCAAAATCACTGAACTCCTTCATAATTTTTAGCAGCTTTGTTGTAGATTTCTCAGGGCTTTCGATGTATAGGATCATGTCATCAGCAAATAATGAAATTTTCACTTCTTCCTTTCAAATTTGGATGCCTTTTATATCTTTTTCTTGCCTTTGTGCTTGAGCAAGTACTTCTAGGGCAATGTTAAATAAGAGTGGTGACAGTGGGCATCCTTGTATTGTGCCTGGTCTCATAGGGAAGGCTCTTAGGATTTCCCCATTGAAGATGATGTTAGCTTTGGGTTTTTCATATATAACTTTTATCATGTTCAAAAAGTTTCCCTCTATTCCTATCTTTTGCAGTATTTTTACCGGAAAAGGTGCTGTGTTTTTTGAATGCTTTTTCTGTATCTATAGAGGTGACCATGTGATTTTTTTCTTTCAATTTTTAATGTGGTGTATTACATTGATTGATTTTCTTGTGTTGAACCATCCTTGCATACCTGGGATAAAACTCACTTGGTCATGGTGTATAATGCTTTTGATATGTTGTTGAATGTGATTCAAGCAAGTATTTTGTTGAGGATTTTAGCATCTAGGTTCATTAGAGAGATGAACCATGGAAATATTTTGAAATGCATGTTTTCTCCAAATATAATATGTGCACCACAGTGGATGGTGCCTAGGACATTATCAATGAATGATGTTTTATGATTACCTTATTAAAATATAACTCCTCTTCATTCATTAGAAGAAAAATATTGCTGATACAATTTTTCAGATTTAAAAATTTGTGAAATACTCAGAGATGAAGAGATTCTTTCTGGTGTAAAATACATCCAGAAAAAGAAATGAAACTTAAATCAATCTAATATCAGAAGAGAGCACACTAAAACTCTGACTATACTGAAATAGTATTCAGTGAGGTATCTCTCTATAACCACCACCACCATGTCATATATAATTTTAAAAAATTATGTAACATTTTCCAAGTTAGGAGTTTCTAAATAAGGAATTATAAAAGTAAAAAATAAAATAACTAGTCTAGACAGTTAATCTGAAAAATAGTTCAGGCTTGTCACTATTAGTGAGAAATATATATCTTAGTTCAAACTTCCAACAAGATATATATTTTCAGTAATTTTAATGTTATTATTACTAATTTTATCATTGAATTTAAATACAACATACCAAAACTTAGAGGAGAGAGGCTGTATCAAGACTGTGCACACATATTATAATGTATACCTAACCTGATTTACCTCTTAACTTGCATTCTACCATATCAGGGGGCATTTAATTGGCAATCATTTAAACATTTCAAGAAAAATATGGTATTACATTTCAACAATCATATTGGCAGGAATAAAACAATTATATAAGCCTACCTGAGGACAAACCTACATCCTGCATATCAAGCTATTTTCTACCTTTCTCCCTTTGAAGTTCTAATCTTTCACCTCATACCAAGTCAGTAACAAGTATTAGTACACAGAGCACAGACAAGCTATGAAAGGTGATGCAGCCTGCTTAGGAATAGGCCAACAGTGACCTTTGGTTATGTGGATCTCATGCTATTAACTGTGCAGACTTCAAGAGTCAAAATTTGGTAATTGAACTGAAAGTTTGACCTTAAGAAGAACGTGTTCAGATTTAAAAATTAAAAAAAGAATAAGCTACGGTTGTGAGGAGAAGGTAATTTATAGCTCTAAATGCTTTCATTAAAAAACAAGAAAGTTTTAAATTCAGAGAGCTAACTTCAAAACTTCAGGAACTAGAAAAATAAGAGCAAAGTAATCCCAAAGTGAGAAGGAAGGAAATACCAAAAATTAGATGTAAGATAAATGAAATAGAGAATTAAAAAACAACATGCAGATATTTTAAAAATTGGTTCTTTGAAAAGATTGATAAAATTAACAAAATTTAATTAGACTGAAAAAGAGAAGAGACAGATAAGTAAACTCAGAAATGAAAGAACATTACTACTGACCCTATTATAATAATAATAAAGGATACTGTGAACAAGTGTATGCCATCAACTTAGATAATTTAGATGAAATGGTCAAATTCCTAGAATCACATTAACAAATTCATTGACTCAAGAAGAAAGAGAAGATCTCAATAATCCAATAACTAATAAAAGAAATTGCTTCAGCAATAAAATAAAAAAGAAAAGCCCAGGACCAGATGGATTTACAGAAGAGTTTACCAAACATTCCAGGAAGAGTTAACACCAATGCTGCACAAATTCTCTCAAAAATTTAAATGAGGAAATTGTCTGTAAATCATTCTATAAGGCCATTTTTTTAGTCTATTGGAATGCTCAATTATAAACTATGCAATAATTTACCTTAAGTAATGCTATTTTTTTTCTCAAAAATTTGAGTCTAAAAGATAGTCAAATAAAGGCATCATTAATGTAATACTTCCTTGTTGAAAGATGGCATTGTTTGGATGGGTGCTTGTGGTCTTTGAAATTTAGCTTGTCAAGTGACATGGTACATGGCTACCTTTCTGGGCTTCTCAGTTCTCTGCTGGTTTCCATTGATTTCAAATTCTTCCAGTGGCTTTCTCTCTACCTATCTGAATTTCATTTCATTTATAAAGGACTCTAGTAATAGGACTAAAACACATGTGCTTTCAAGTGGGCTACAATTTAACTGAAGTAACCTAGTCTAAGCTATTTACAAAGAATTCACACCCACAAGAATAGACTGAGTTTATGAATATGTTATTCTGGTTTACATACAGATACAAACCACAAAAGAGGCCAACATCATCATCATAACCAAGCCAGATAATGAAACATAATAAAATAAAACTGCTCACCAATCTGACTTATGAATATAAAAGCAAAAACATGAGGGAACACAATTTAATGGCACATTAAAATCATTATAAACAATGATCAAATGTGCTTTCCAGGTAGGCAAGGGGTATTCGACATAATAAAATCAATTAATGTAATACACCACATTAACAAGACAAAGGGAAAAACACATGAACATCTCAATTGCTGCAAAAAAGGGACTTGAAAAAAATCTAGCACTGCTTCTTATTAAAAACACTTAAAAAAAGGAATCTTCTTCAATATGATAAAGGGCAAATATGAAAAACCCACAGAAAACTACCTACTTGATGTTAGAAGAGTGAAAGCACCTATCAGATCAGGAACAAGACAAGGATATTTACTGTCACAACTGTTATTCAATTTTCAACTAGAAGTTATAGACAGAGCAATTAGGCAAGATAAAGAAGTAAAAGACACTCAAATTAGAAAGGGAGAAGCAAATACACTTATTTGACAAAGATTTATCCTACATACAGAAAATCTAAGAAAATCTGTAACAAAGTTTCTAGAGCTAATAAATAAATTAACCATAGTGGTCAGATATAAGACTTATAACCCAAAATCAATATTGATTCTATACAATATAAATAAACAATCAGAAGTAAAAATCCAGAAAAATACCATTATCATAGCAAATAAAAAAATACCTCAGAATAAATCTGACAAAGGGCATAAAGGATTGTATACAGAAACTGTGTGAATTGCTAAAGGAAATAAAAGGATACTGATATAAATGGAAATTCATTATATGCTTATGGATTAGAAAATTAATATCATTAATATCATTAAAATGTCAATTCTACCCAAGTTGATTTAAATATTCAACACAACCCCAATAAAAATTCCAACAACTTATTTACATAAATGCAATATTGAATATCACATTCATTTGGAAGTGTAAGTGTCCTGAATGGCCAAAAATAACATGGAAAAGAAGAATGAAGTTGGAGGAGTCACACTTCCTGACTATAAAATATATTACAAAACTAACATGGAGAAAATCACACAATACTGGCATTAAAATAAATATATTAACCAATGGAAACAAACTGAAAACTCAGAAAGCAATACTCAGAACTATGGTCAATAGATATTTTTAGAAGTCTGCCTAGTTCACTCAACAGGGCCAGAATAGCCTCTTCAAAAATTTGTGCAGGGAGAATTGAATATCAATATTCAAAAGAATGAAAGAGGACCCCTATCTCACACATTATACCAAAATTAACACAAAGATGGCGTATTGGAGAAGCAGAGGTCATGCTTATCTCCCAGAAAAAAATAACTAGAGGATAGGCAAAGACTCTGTGGAGGATTGTCTCCGGGATTCAGTAAAGGAGATGATGAAAATCTACCCAGAAAGAGAGGGGCAAATGAAAGGAGACTCACCTGGCTGAAAAATTCCATGAGTAAACCTGCAGAAGCAGCTGACACAAACAAAAGAAAAAACCAAAGTTCCAGATGAGATGCAGGACTTGAAACAGTTAATCAAAGAATTTCATTTAAAATTCCTAAATCAAATAATAGAGTAGAGGACAGCATGGTTAAGGAAATAAAGACACTGGGTGAGCACCAAGAAAAAATTAGAAATATTTTAGAAAAAATACAGCTTATGGGAATGAAAGAAACAATAAGTATGATTAAAAATAAAATAGAGGTACACAGCATCAGATTTGAAATCATGGGAGAAAGAATCAGCTATGTAGAGGAAACAATAACTGAAACATAAATTAGAGAAAAAGAGAGAGTGAAAAGAATTGAAAAAATGAGCTGACATTCAGGGACTTAAGTGGTAACATGAAACATACTGACATATATGTTATGGGAGTTCCAGAAGGAGAAGAGAAGGGAAAAGGGACAGAAAGATTAGTTAGGGATAAAATTGCCAAAATTTTCCCAACTCTCATGAAAGACATGAATATATATCTCTAGGAAGCACAGCATACTTCATTATAATAAATCCAAATAGACTCACCCCAAGACACACAATATGCAGAATGTCAAATGCCAAAGATAAAGAGAAAATTCTGAAAGCATCAAGGGAGAAGCAAAACATCACATACAAGTGACATCCAATAAGATGTAGTGCAGATTTCTCTTCAGAAACCATAGAGGAAATAAGGCAATGGTATGATATAATAAAGATACTGAAAGAGAAAAACTGCAAAGAGGAATTCTTTATCAGGCAAACCTGTTTTTAAAAATTCACAGTGGGTTTAAAATATACACAGATAAACAGAAACTAGGAGAGTTCATAAACAAGAATCCAGTTCTTCAGAATACACTAAAGAGAATTCTGCAGCCAGAAAAGGAAAGAGAAGAGACGATTGTAGGAGAGTATAGAGGTGAAGACTGTAAGAAAGGTAACCAAAACGGTAAAAAAGAATGGACAAAGTTTAGTTATGAACTATAAAGAACAAAGGATAAAATGGTTGAATTAAGTAATGTTTTTACAGTAATAGCATTGAATTTTAATTGATTAAACTTCCAATCAAAAGACACAGGCTGACAGAATTGATAAGAAAAAAAAAGCCACCCATATACTGTCTGCAGAAGATTCACCTTAGGCCAAAGAATGCAATAGAATGAAAATGAAAGGTTATAAAATATATATTTCACACCTATAGTAACAGAAACAGATCAGGAGTAGCTATACATGGGTAAGACAAAACAGAATTTAAATACAAAAGATTTGAGATGCAGAAGGCAATTTATATTAGTAAAACAGACTACCCACCTGGAAGTATTAACAGTAATAAATACCTATGAACCTATCAAGTGTTGCCTAAAATACATGAAGACAATCTCTGGGAAAACTAAAAGAAGAAATAGATGTATTTGCAATAATGGTTTGAGACTTCAACAAAGCACTCACATCAGTAGACAGGAACAACTAGTTCAACAAGGAAACAGAGAACTTGAACAAAATGATAAATTAACTGGACCTGACAGACACATACAGAACATTGCATCCCAAATCAGCAGAATATGCATTCTTCTCAAGTGCTTATGGATCTTTCTCCAGAATAGACCACATGTTGGGCCACAATAAATTTAAGAGGAATGAAATTATACAAAGCACCTTCTTTGATCATAATGGATTGAAGATGGAAACCAACAATAGAGAAGGAGGAGAAAATTGCAAATATATGGTGGCTAAAAAACTCTTAAACAATCAGTGGGCCATGGAAGAAATTGTGGAGAAATTATAACATATCTCAAGACAAATAAAAAGAAAGCAAAACTCATCAAAACTTACATGATACAGTTAATGCAGTGCTGAGATGGAAATTTATAGCCCTAAATACTTACATTAAAAATAGAATTAAAAAGCTAAAATCAAAGACCTTATTGAATACCTGGTGAAACTAGATAAAGAACAGCAAATCAATCCCAACAAGCAGAAAGAAAGAAATAACAGTCAGAGCAAATATAAATGAAATTGAGAACAACAACAACAAAAAAAATAGAGAAAATCCAAGAACACCAAAAGCTGGTTCTTTGAGAAAATAAATAATATTGACAATTCCTTAACAAGACTAACAAAGAAAAAGAAGAGGGAAGATATAAATAAAATCAAGAATGAAAGGGAGACATTACAACTGACTCCACAGAAATAAAAATGTTCATAAGAGGATATTATGAGAAACTGTATTCCAAAAAATTAGACAATTTAGATCAAATACATAATTTCTTAAACTGCAAAACCTGCTTTGACTCTACAAGAAATGCAGGAATTCAAAAACTAATCAAAATTAAAGGGATTGAGTCAGTTCTCAAAAATCTTCCAACAAAGAAAAATCCAGGACCAGATGGTTTCACAGGTGAATTCTACAAAACATTTGAGATGAACTAATGAGAAGAATTAGTACCTATCTTGTTTAAACTCTTCCAAAAATTGAAAAGGCAGGAAAATTACACAACAGGTTTTATGAAAACCAACATCACACTAATAGCAAAACCAGTTAAAGATACTACAAGAAAATAAAATTACAGATAAATCTCTAAGGAAAATACTTACAAAATACTTGAAAATTGAATCCAACAGTATATAAATGAATTACCCATCAGAAGCAAGTGGATTTCATTCCTACTATGGCAGGGTGGTTCAAAATAAGATGAGTTAACATGATAAACAACATTAACAAACTGAAGGGAAAAAATATGATCATCTTAATGATGAAAAGGCATTTTAAAAGATCGAGCAATCTTTCTTGCAAAAGCACTTCAAAAGATAGGTATAGAAGAAAATTCCCTCAGCAAAATAGAGGGCATATATGAAAATCCCACAGACAACATCATTCTGTAGGGAGAGGCTGGAAGTTTTCCCTTTAAGACCAAGTACAAGACAAGCATCCCACTGTCACCCTTGTTATTCAACATTGTGCTGGAAGTACTAGCTAAAGCAATTAGGGAAGTAAAAGAAAAAAAGTATGCAAATTTGGAAAGAGGAAGTGAAATTCTAACTATTTGCAGATGACATGATCCTCTTTATAGAAAATCCCAAAATATCTGCAGCAAAGCTATTATAACTCTTAAATGATTTCAGCAAAGTGGCAGAACACAAGAGCAACATGTAAAAATTAGTGGCATTTCTATAGGCTCATAATAAGCAAACAGGGTAAATCAAGAAAAAAATTCCACTTGCAATAGCAATAAAAACACTCAAATATATAGGAATTGATTTAAACAGGAATATAAATGTCTTCTTTCAGAAAACTAAAAAACACTGTTCAAAGAAATCCAAGAAGACCTAAATAAATGGAAGGTCATTCTGTAATCATGGATTGTTAAACTAAACCTTGTGAAGACCACACTTCTATACAAATTGATTTATAGATTCAATGCAATACCAAAAAAATTGCAACAGTTTACAGAAATAGAAGTCAATTTCAAAATTTATTTGAAAGGGAAAGTTGTCCCAAATAGATAAAAACATGCTTAAAAAGAAAAGTGAGGGAAGGGGATGTGGGTCAAGCAGCTGGGTGCTTACCTGCCATATGGGAGGTCCCGGGTTCAGTTCCCGGTGCCTCCTAAAGAAGATGAGCAAGACAGCAAGCTGATGTTATAGACTGCTTTGCCAGGCTGATGCAATAAGCTGACAAAACAAGATGATGCAGTAAGATGACCCAGATAGATGAAACAATGAAGAGACACAGTGACTAAACACAAGGGACACAATGAACATGGAGTGGAAGTGGTTCAAGTGCTTGTGTACCTTCTTCCCACATGTGAGGTCTTGGGTTCAGTTCCCAGTGCCTCATTTTTTAAAAAAGATAAACAGATAAACAGCAAGCACAAACAATTGTGGGGTCAGAAATAAATAAAATAAATCTTTAAAAAGCAAAGCAAAGTCAGGGGGCTCACTCTTCATTATCTTGAAGTGTATTATAAAGCCACAGTGGTCTAAACAGTATGGTATTGGCATAGAGATAGACTCATTGTCAATAGAATCAAACAGAGTGTTCAGAAAGAGATCCTATTCTCTATGTAGATAATTGGATTTCTTTAAAATTAAAACAAATTATGGATCAAAGGACACTATCAAGAAAGTGAAAAGACAACTTACAGAATGGGAGAAAATAGTTGATAAGGGATTTATACTGAGTATATATAAATAATTCTTGCAACTAAGAAAAAAATACAAACAAGCAAACCAAAAAAAAAAAAA
>PVKH010033464.1:0-12006 GCA_004027955.1 Chaetophractus vellerosus | reverse complement strand
GATTTCTAGGCTTTGTCCACTCAGAATGGAACAGCAGAAAATGAGAGCAGCCAGAGAAGTAAGGAGGGAGCTCCCTGCAGTGGGACCACTTCATCTCTGCCTGCTCCTGATCACTGTCAGGTCTGCCCAGAGCAGGTAAAGGGTCTTACAAAGCAGAGCCTCATTAGAAACTTCCCAGGGTGTCAACAGCTCCAGCAGTAAAGAAGCTGCCAAAGAGTTAACGCTAGAGGATCAGTTAAGCAAAGCTTGGATAGGGACGATGCTTGGGACTTTAGCTGTGCCTAAAATTATGACTGATTCCAGGCCTAAGCCAATGTCTGGCAGGAATGGAGGGTCTATGGGTCATAAAGACCAAGCCAAATCTACTCTCTTGTCTCCTCTTTCTGTTTTTATCATCTTTACTTTATTTCCTTGTTTCTCTTTGTGTTTCTTCCTTTTGTCCTGTTTGTCCTATTCCTTTATACTTCCACTTTGCTCTACCCTTTTTAGTCACCGCATGGGAGTCTTACTAAAAATTCTTTTCCAATATAAGGCTACTGATACGTTTTTGTTTCTTTTGATGGTGGCAGAGAATACAGCTGGTCTAAAGGTCCTTTGTCTCACTAAAGATCACATGGCCACAAATTAAAAAACAAAACCAAAAAGGAACCACATTTGAGGATGGTTGCTCTTGCCTAAGCATTTGACATTTTTATCTAAAATCTGAAGGCTTTGAAGCCTGGGAGAATTAGTTACAGTGTGTAAATAGTGAATCTGTCACTTTAATCAACAACAAAACTACGGATGCGTAAATGGCAGCATATAAAAATCATATTGGTTGCCAAGGGTGATCTGACCCTTAATTGAGTCTCTTTAGGAAGAGTGCAGTTAGAGTTCATATGCACACAGACCTCCATACCTGTTTCCCTACTGACATCATATCCCCCTTCATGAGTTTCAGTCCCTTCTGATGAGACTGATATTTGTGAGCTCTTCTGCAGAAAGAAGGATTTGCTCTGGTACACAGTCATTCTGTTATTCTGAGAACAGAATACTAGATAGGAAGTATATTCTTAATATGCCAGACTATATAGCCAACTGCCATTTATAAAACCATTTTGTTGGTTTAAATGACAAATTTGCCATTAACTAGTTTGGAGAAAGACAATTCATCTTTCTAAGCCTCAATTCTCACATCAGTGATCAGACAAAGTCATCGTTTAAGTTCCTTCCAGCTGTAACATTCTGACTTTAAGGCCAAATTTATGTGTATACCAAAACAGTATAACTTCACTACTCTCTTAAGGCAAGAGGTTCCATAGACATTGACTATTACTTACATTTGTTGACTATTAATTACATTCTTTACTATTCATTAACACTATTGTTAATGATGGTTCCATCTCAATTACTTTCCATTTTAGCTTTAGCCATGTTCCTGATCTGGGCTTACAAGTACAGGAGAATTATCAAATAAATAATGAAAATGAGAATTTTTTAGTGCTCTCCCTGCGCCTCACTCTGGCTAGGTAAAGATGCATAAATCAAACAATAACTTATGAGTAAGGCATTATTAAATTGAATATATCCCTGAGTAAAACTGTGAGTCAAAGTTCAGCTAACTCATTCCAACTCATTATGAGTAGTAGAGACAAGATCTGAAACAAGACTACCTGATTCCAAAACCCAGCCTCCACTACATGGTTCATGAAATGGACCTAGAGATGCCAATGTGATTCCATTGGGCTTGGATAGACTCTTTTGGGTTCAATTCTAGGTTGAGGGTCTGCTCTACATGTCTTCATGAGCACAGAATGAAATATTAGGTCATATGTAGGAGGTATCCTTTCTCAAGTTGGAGAAGAGAATTGCAAAAAAAGGAACTGAAACATACCATATCTTCTAGTGGCAAATTTCACATGTCAAATTGACTAGGTTATGGGGCACAATTGTTTGGTCAAGCAAGCACTGGCCTGATTATTACTGTGAGGGTATTTCATAGATGGAGTCCCACCCAATTGGCTGGAGCTCTTAAAATGCAGAACTGAATATTTCATAAGCAAAAAGAACTTCTGCCTCACCTTTAGTCAGTGGACTTCTCCTGGGAAATACAGACTTGACAGACATCAGAATCACCTTTATAACAATCTCCAGCTTGTGGTCTGCCTACAAAATTAAGACTTGTGAACCCCCACATTTCATGAACCAACTCCTCATAATAAATTTCATTATATATGTATTATATACTGTCAGTTCTGTTTCTCTGGAGACGCCTAATGCATTCTTCTTTCACTCTAAGCTGAAACAGTCACTCCCACCATGTTCTATTGGCCAAAGTAAGTCACATAAGTTTGCACCTGGATGTAAACTTTACCTATGAGAAGGCATGGGTCAAGGAGTGGATTAAGAAAGCTACTGGAGAAAAGGTTGAGAAGAACAGTTTATCTGTTTTGTGAATCCAAGGTATAAGTTGTTGTTAGAGACATGGAACCTCTTTTCTTAGAGATCATTAAAAATAGGAAGAATGAGCAAATTAATTTGCGTTTTGTGAAATCTCAACTGAAAACAGGACTATATAGCCACTGAACATTTCTTCCTATTCCATGATTATAATATGAGCACCAATTTCCTCTAATTTTAAAAAGGATTTATTAAATACATATTAATATTCCCGGTGTAGATCCACAATTCCAACTAAATCTATTCATTTATCCAATGGATTGCCATTATTTCCAAGGTAAAGGCATTGTTTTAAATATCACATATTGGATTCTGTGTTATATAGTCCATCCTTAGAAAAGGCAAATGGTCCAGAAGCTGGTCTGTTTGCTTTTTAGGCCAAGCATTCTGTAGGAGTAGGTCTCATTTAGTTGAAATTGTCCTTATCCAGTGGCTATCCAGTGGTTATATACCCCTGGTGTTGGAGAAGGCCAAGGTCTATTTGCTCATAACTCTCACCTTGAAAAAATTTTGTTTCTAAACTGAGACATTCTAAATTCAAACAAACCATACTTTATCACCTAAAATTCAAAGTATTCCTGTATGTATGCACTTGTGTGTGTGTGTGTGTGTGTGTGTTTAAAGGAAGTATGGTGGAATCTTGGCTGTTGATTTCTCTCAAAAACAAACTCCTAATGAGCTAACTTCCCACAGTAAGGTAACAACAAAGTCAAACTCTAAACTTCCCCACTCTTGATTTCACTGCAGGATCCATTCCCTTTCATCTAACTGCAAAGGTACCAAAGACAACTTCTGGCTTTCATGGAGCCAGTGCACACAAGGCTCAGCAGAGCTGAGCCTGTTTATCTGCTCACAAAGGTATTTGTCTTGCAACAACAAAGCAAAGCCGCCATATTGAGGTCACTCTAATTACTCATCTGTATGCAAGAAATAGTTTTCTAATGAACCCTTTTCACTCTTCTTTTAATTATGATTTGTTCTCTAACTATTGAGAGATTAATTTGAAGGTGCCAAATCAAGGTATAGAACTGACAGCTTTAAAGTGTCTTGAGCCAGTTCTTAAGCAAAACATGATACTAGTTTTTCATCTTTTACCATGACTTAAAATGAGCTAAGTATTACAGAGATTTTTTTCCCCATTAGATTTGGGGTTAGGTTAAATTCATGGTTTCCTTTTATGCCCCTAAATTTATCAAAGAGTGGCAAAACAGACATTTTTATGACTTATGACAGCCAACTTAAACTACACAGGGATTGCATTAAATTTGTTATGCTATATAGTGAATTTTAGGGAGAATGGTGTTCCAAAACCAAGCCATCACTGTAAAATACTAATAATAATTATCAATAGTAACAACTACTTCATATGTATAAAATTTTATGGTTATAAAGACTATTCAATTGCATCATCTCATTTGATTTCCTTTGCAATTCTGAATATCAGATGTAACTATAATTTATAACCTGTTTTTTTCCCCAAATAAAGGAATTAACAGTACTTCTCACAAATTAGTTAATATCTAAAGACTTGTGCTATATGATTCTGTAACACTCTCACATGTAAGTCAGAATTTGTGACAATTTGGAATGTTTCATATAAAATTAAAGTTCTCTCTTAAATGGTTAAATGAATTTCCCTTCTAAATAAATGAATTGTATAAACGAGGCTGCTAAGAGAATGAGAAAGCTACCTAATGCGACACAGTTTCTTAAGTGTTTAAAATACTTGGATATGATTATTGACTATGCCAAAGTTTATGGATCAAATAGAAATCATTCTAATTAATAGCTCAAACTACTTTCCTTTGAGATTTCCATTAAGAAATAATCTGCATAGAAACTGCTCTAATTTTTAGACATTCTAGGAATTTCTATTCATACTTATCATCCATTTACTATAGATATTAATCGGGGATAGCATTTGTATCAAGTTAGGTCAAAGAACTATCTCCTTGAATACCAACAGCTCATACATAGCAAAATAAAAATCAGGCCAGCCATTTCTGAATTTAATTTTCCCTGTATAAAACTCCACTAAGTCTCCCAACTGGTCTGTCTTCTTTGATAGACTGGGTAATATTCAAAAATTTTAATGTGCCCTTTTAACAAGCAAACAGATAAGAAAGCAGAAATCCACTTTGTCCACAATCTTCTTTCTTTTCACTAAACTTACTAATTTTGAAATAATTGTAGATTCACATGAAATTGTGTAAGAAATAATAGAGAGGGATCCATTGTATCCTTTACACAGTTTCCCCCAATGGTAGCATCTTGCATAACTGTATTACAATATTACAACCAGAATATTGAAATTGATACAGTCAATATAAAGAACAGTTCCATCACCACAAGGATACCTCATATTTACCCAGTATAACCATACCCACTTCCTCCCTCATCCACTCAATCTTTAACTTAGCAACTACTAATCTGTTCTCCATTTGTAAAATTTGCCAGTTCAATAATTACAGTTAAATAGTATCATATAGTATATAGGCATTTTGGATTGGCTTTGTTTCATTCAGCATAGTTTTCTGGAGATTCAATCAGGCTGTTGTGTGTATCAGTTGTTCCTTTGATCCTTTTTATAGCTGAGTAGTAGCCCATGGTATGGCTGTATTAGAGTTAGTTTATTCACCCAGTGAAGGAACTCTGGGTTGACTTCAGTTTTGGGCTATTATGAATATTATAAATAACTCTTCTATAAATACTTGTGCACCGTGTTTCATATGAGCATAAATCTTCATTTCTCTGGGACAAATGCCCCAAAGTACCATTGTTGGGTGCCATGCTAGTGGCATGTTTAGTGTTTTAGAAATTGCTAAATTGTTTTACAGAGGCTATGCCATTTTACATTCCCACCATCAAGGTATGAGTGACCCAGTTTCTCCACATCCTCACCAGCATTTGGTGTTGCTACTATGTATATATATACTTTTTTAAGTCATTCTGAAAGATCTGTTGTGATGTTTCATTGTGGTTTTAGTTTGTATTTGCCTAATAGCTAATAATGTTGATCATCTTTTTATGTGATTATTTGTGTTAGACTTCAGCACCCACCTCACTGTGCCAAACTATCAGTAAATAAAGGGACACCTATTATCTCCTCAGGGGAGAGGTCTCAGTGCATGGAGGGTACCAAGGAGCATAACAATGCCTGACACCAGAAACAGCAGTCCTAGGGTCACAATCCACTCCATGGTTTGCAGGTTCCCAGCTTGTCTATGACAAGCACTGATGGACAGAAGTTTAGGGACATAGAGAAGAGACAGCAGGAGGCCAGCTTCATTAGTAAGATTGTCCTCCATGGCTGGTCTCCATCTCTGGCCGACTCAGGGAGATATTCTACGTGCAGCTTGGGGCTTCATGGAGGGAACCACTCCCTCTTCACAGGGAACAGATGCTATTGCCAGGAGGTACACCAGGTGTCATAAAACATGGCCACTTTAGCCAGGTTTTCTCTGACTCTCTGCCGGTCTTTTTTCCTCTCGATAGGGCATTTCAAAGAACTAACGTTCTTAACTTTGTTGAGGTTCAGTTTACCATTTCTCTTCTTTTTATGGATCATGCTTTTCTTTTCAAGCCAAAGAACTCCTTCCCTAGCCCTAGATGCTGAAGATTTTCTCCAATGTTTTTTTTTTTCCCTAAAAGTTTTGTATTTTTATATTTTACATTTAAGTTCATGAATCATGTTGAGTAAATTTTTGTTGAAGGCGTGAGCCTTAGGTCAAGGTCCATTTCTTTGTGTATGGGTATCCAATTGCTCCAGAACCATTTGCAAAAGGCCTATCTTTCCTCTATCAAATTGCTTTCACATCTTTGCCAAAAATTAGTTGGGCGTATTTGTGTGGGCCTATTTCTGGGTTCTCTTTTCTGCTCCACTGATCTATGCCTCTATCTCTCCAGCAATAGCATGCAATCCTGATTCTGATAGCTATACAATAAGTCTTGAAATTAGGTAGTCTGTTCTTCCCAATATAGTCTTACATTTCAAAACTAGCTGACTACCTCACCTTGCCTGACACCACCGTGGCAGGAGTGTGGTGGCCCCTTGATACAGCCTCTCCACTCAGCCTTGTTAAAATGGGGGTGTGTGTAACCACTGTTTATTCTGTTTTGTTTCCCTGTAATATGGTGGTTCTTGTTTAAAAGTTTTCTGTCTTGTTAGGCTATCCTTTCCCCAGGTCCTTTGATAAAGAAACTAGGCTTCTGTTGGGACTTCTTTTAGTTTAGACCCATTGGTATTTCCAGGTTATTGGATTCTTTAACTCCAAATCTAGAAAATATGAGGCAAAAAGAAAACCCAAGAACAGATCGCCATGTTGTTCCTCGGATCCTGGGATCCTGAGCTGGTCTGCCTTCTTCTCTCCATCTTTCAAAGTCATCTTATGCTTATTTTATTAATAATCTAAGGTATTTTAGTTGTACTTAAGAGGAACAAAAAGGAAAAGTATACTCCGTCTTCTTGAAAGCAGAAAGCAAGTTCACAATCTGTATATAAATTGAATATTTCAAACCTTTATGCAAATGTTTTTCCTATCTGATTTCCTTCAGTTTTAGTGAAATATTTCCACGTTTTCCAGGACCTATCTAATAGTCATTGGAAACCACCTTTACAACTTTCCATTATTTTGTGTCTATATTAAAATGATAATTTGCTGCTTCATTGTTACAAAGACTTCAAGTAGAAATACAATGCATAAACATTGTTTATCTACCTAGCTAACCTTGTGTGGTGTGAAATGGTTTTCATATGAGAGTTTCTCATTTTGCTTTTGCAAAGCCAGCTCTACAGTGTAGCAAAAGCTATTATCATTTGAATTAAACATAAACCATGGAAACGAAAATGACGCATTATTTGAGGTATATGCACTTGTGGCCAGGAATTATGTGCTTTTAATATGTTCAAAAACATTATAGACAGTTAATTCACCAATTGTTCCTCTAAGCGTTGAAAACGTGTATCTGCTTATAGCACTGAACCAAGTGGTGCTTTCTGAGCCTCTGACTTTACATGACAAGGGCATTCCTGAAGAGTTAGAATTATTGACTCACAGATTATTAGAGATGAAAAGCCACTATGAATTCATCTCTCAATTATGGTCTACTCACCTGCATAGGTATCGGACAGTATGCCTGGGCTATGTAGAGTCGCAGCATTGACAGAGCCTACCTTCATGTATAATGAATTCGTTTAGAAAATATAGAAGGTGGTGGTTTGAACTCTATGTTCTTAAAATCACATGTTTACGTATATGAGTCAAATCAGGAGATACTGTTTTCTATTTAGTCTTTAAGTATTGCTGCTATTCTTCCTTAAAAAAGGCTTAAGGAGTTGAACTATTATATGTAACTTGAGGTCTTGGGATAGTTTGATATTTTGATATTTTTATGCTAGATAACATAACCCAATGTTATTGCACTTCAGTATATATAAATATAAAAAAGAAAATGGCTATCAATACTGAAGTGAGAATCAATTGTGTTAATGTCATTCAAAAGAGTATTTTTCTATGAGTCCATGCCAGACCTCATGGCATCTATTAAAAAGGAAATAATGTCTGCACTTGTGAAACTGTTTATTTACTTGGATTTCATTCAAAATCTCTCTCTTAAATTCTTATACAAATGAATATTTTCCCAATTATTCATTCAAAAATATATAGTACCTCTTTGTATTAGTGAAAGTACTAGGCAGTAAGAGTAGAGTAATATTCAAGATATACATAAGCTTCCTTTATCATATCCACAGTCCAGGAGAAGAGACAAATAAGTAAAGAAATAAATAAAATGGAATTTGGGCTATGAGAATTACAATGAAATTTGTAATTCATAAAACATAAAAGTATTGAAAAATTTGTTATGTAACTGTTATTGAAGTGTTTGTATATGCGTAAATATGGTTTGTGTGTTCTTCATTTACTTTTTGTTAACAAATGTGTCAATTTTAAAATATATTTTCCACATGAAATATGTATTTTTGGTTGGAAAAATAAAATGTGAATTACAGAACTTTAAATGAACAAAAAAATGATAATGAAAAAATTAGCGCAACCTCAGGTCAAGTGTTGGGGCAGAAGAGGTTTTTCTCTATGAATCTAGGCAATAAACCTTCCAGTGAAAAAAGCGATATAACTGCATCCATAGCCACTGACAAAGAACTGCAGTTAATCTAATAATTGCAGGTTTTACTTAAATACTTACATGAGAAATTTATTTTTTTGTTATTAAGATGAAAGTCAACCTTGGTTTCTTTTGTGAATAAACCCTGTGTAATAACTCCATGATACCATGATACTTGCAGAGACGTTTAAAATACAAAATGAAAATGATGGAAGGAAATTACCAGCTTTTGCAAATAAAAAGAAAAGTCCTTGTCTAGGTCCAACATAATGAAAAGAAAAATCAAATCAGCAAGTGAAAACGTGTTTGAATTTCCTTCGGAGTCTTTCAGACTTTCCTCAGGAGGTGACTCTTAGGTAATTGGAGAAATTTGGTGATGGCTTTCGCTATTATACCCAAATCTATTTTGACATTAAGAGAGAAAGCTGGAGAATTAGAGTGAGAGAGAATGCAAGAGGGAGTGTGCACCATATCCCTCACTCCCAAAAGATACTTTTATAGATTCAGAGATAAAATAGCTTATTTAATATGCCTGAAAGTCTTATTTAGATAATAGTAGTAAAATAAAATTAACCAGGATATTTGGATTGTAGTTGAAATTGTTATCACTGGATGGTTTTATTGGTCTTTGTTCATTCTACTTCCAAATATGCTATAATAATCTTTATGGAAATTTGTTAATTTCAAAGTATTTTATGGGAAACTTGCCAGAAAATAAAATTTTGTAAGGAAAAGTACATTGACTTGTGCAGAAGTGAAGCCAAGCCTATAACAGATAAATCTTCTGGTGTGGTACCTTTACATCAAGGACATGGCAAATTCTGAAGGTACAAATAACCATTGAATTCATCAAGATTGCCTCTCCTTAAAGAATACTCCTCTTGGTATTAATGTGACTTATTTGTCAGATGTTCATATAGTCTATCTAGAATGTTACTATGCTGTCATTATTTTTTTTCTCCGATTCCATTTTTCCACCTTTTTCTTCCATGCTCTGATTCTAGGAAGCTGATAACTGCCGATTCCAAGCTACTTCATAAACTGATATCTGGTTGAGATTAGTCAATGGAAGGCACTGGAAGGCACTGTGATGTGTTTCTTTTCTTGTTCCCTCCCTACCTTGGAAACTGTAATTCTGGCCTTATTGGTGATATTCTACACCTACAACTCTGCCAGGGAGCTTCCTCTCCAAAGCTTCAGCTCACACCGTGCTGCAGTAATAGTATTTCCTTCAATTGTTCCTACAATCTTAGAACTGGTAAAGGCTTCCTGCTATTAGTCCCTGGGTACATCAACATTCCTTCTTTCCCCCCAAATATCCCTTTCACACAAATTCTTCAATTGAACACTCCAAGTTGATTTATGTTTTCTGGTTTGTTCCTTACAAATAATGTTTTCAATTATAGTTGGAGAAAATTGTTCCCAGCAAAATGTTTTTAGCCTCCTCAGCATGAGAAAGAGTCTGATCAAAGAACCAATGACCACATAATAAAAACACTTATTGAGTGTTTACTATGTATTAGAGACTAGTCTGAGCACTTCACATGAATAACATACTTTATCTGTCAAATAACCATGGATGGTGAAATTATGCAAATTCTTATTTTACAAACAAGGAAACTGATGCACAGAGTTCAAATAACTAGACAAGAGTAGAAAAGTTGGTGAGTGCCAGAGTAAGAATTCAAATCTAAGCAGTCTAGAATCAGGACCGTTGTGCTGTATTGCCTCCACACCTTAGCTCAACTCTTAGAAAGAAGATTCACTAATCCAAATTTCTACTGACAGAGGATTGAAAGTATTGGCCTCTTTGCTGAACTGCCTGTCTGGTACATAAATGCATACTTCCTCAGTAATTACTCAGACAGAGAGAGAAAACTGTTATTAGATTTGATACATATCCTGTAAGGCAGTTCTCTGAGATGATGAACTTTAGCTATCAGAACACTCATGTCATTTATTATATTTCCTTGTATGATTGCTTCCTGCTCCATTACATTTGTGCTTTGTTGAAATATTTCCCTTTCCTCATTGAATGGCTTTTGTTGTCAAAGCATCAAGGTATAGGACTATTTCTGCAATCTAATTTTTTATCCATTTGTCAATCTTTATGATGGTACCACATTGTCTTGCTTACTATAACTGAATAGAGTAATAACTCTGAAATCATGTAGTATAAGTCTTCAAATACTACTCTTTTTCAGAATTGATTTGTGTATTCTAAATGATTTGCTTTTCCATATAAATTTTTTAATTAGTTCATCAATTTCTATTTAAACTAGTTCATCAATTTCTATTTAAAGAATTTGCTTGTCCATAGATCAATTTGGAAAAAGTTTATGTCTTAAAAAAATTGTCTTCCAACCATAAACATTGTATATCAATCCATTTTCAGGTTTTTAAAAATATCTTTTCACAATGGTTTCTAGTTTTCAATACAGAGAATTTTCAAGCTTTTTCTGAATTTATCCTAAGAATTTTTATGTTTTCTATGATATTTGAAATGGAAATGCTTTTTCTAAATCCCATTTTGTAATTATTTGCTGATAGTATATAGAAACTTAATTGGCATTTAAAATGATCTTGCATTTTGCAACCTAGCTAATCCATTTCAGTTGTGGTTCCATATATTCCATGAGATTTTCTTTGTAAATATCTTCCTTTCTGCTATGTATGGCTTTTCCTTTTCTTGCCTTACTGCAATGGCTAGCACCATCAGTATCATTTTGAATAAAAGTATTGAGAGTAGGTTCACTTGAATTATCCCCAATTTAGGCAGAAAGCATTCAACATTTTACCATTAAATATGATGTTAGCTCCAGGTTTACAGAAGGTGCTTTTTATCAGGTTGAAGACATTTCGCACTATTCCATGTTGCTGAAAGGTTTTTATGAGGAATGGGTGTTGAAATTCATCATTTTAAAAAATCTATTGAGATGGTTATATGGTTTCTTTCCTTTATATATATTCCCTTATAATTTGCTCAATTATACTGATTGGCTTTTGAATGCTACAACCACTTTGCATTTCTAGTGTAACTCACACAAGGTCATGATGTATAAACGTTTTATATTTTGCTGGATTCAATTTTATAATACTTTGTTAGAATTTTTGCATCATCTAATGTCTGTCAGATTGTGATATCAGTGCTGAGTTGTCTTCATAATATGAGTTAAGTGTTCTTTCCTTCTCTATTTTTTGAAAACATTTGTGTTAGAGTGATGTTATTTCTTTCATAAATGTTTGATAACATTTACCAAGAAATCTATTTGGACTTTTATTTTTCTTCCTGAGAAGTTTTTTGATAATTTATATTTCTTTAATATATACAGGACTCCTTAAATTGGCTATTTCATCTTTGGTGCATTTTGGTAAGTTGTATTTCTGGAGGGATCTGTTTGTTCATCTAGGTTGTTGAATTTGACGGTATGAAGTTGTTCACAA
>PVKH010033463.1:0-12006 GCA_004027955.1 Chaetophractus vellerosus | reverse complement strand
CTTGAGATCTATAATGCTTTGCATACACTTTCATCATTGTATTTCAGTTATCTAATTCCATCTGTCTCCTCCATTAAACTGTGTGCTACTTGAAGTTAGGGATTATGCATTTTACCTTTGTATTTCAAGCACTGATGTAGCTGTAAAGTTAAGAGCTCAAAAAATGCAGTATTTGAATAAATGTTTATAGACTTCGCATTTTTCCTTGATCACAGTGGAATTGTGCCCTTATAGTCAGAGGAAGAGAGGGCTGGCCAGCATCAGCAATAGAAATTACTGATAAATTAGAAATATAAGAAATACTGGCTGTGGCATAACAAATAAATATGGTTTGATGAACAAGGAGATAGAGGAAAGAAAATGCCAGAGTGACCTGTTTAAAAAGCAGTAGTGGGTGACAGTTTCAAGCTATGATATCAGAAAGCACAGGACATAACTAAACTCAGAATTGTTTGTAATGAACAATGAGAAAATAGAAAGCTGGTTTACAGAGTTGAAGAACATGGAATGAGAATAAGGCATAACTCTACTGTAGTCTAGAAGGTGTTGTACAGTACAGTGAGTGACTTTGTTTTTTACATTTTTCTTCAAGATTTTTCATTTGCCTACACTGATAACTAGAATTAGAGGTTGTATGATTTGTTTAATGATCCAGAGAGAGACCCAGTGTAACAGTCTTGTTAGTGCTTCACTGAAGCATTAAGCAAGTGCCAATGTTAAGGTCTTTTTAGATTAGTCTATGAGCACTGATTACTGAAACAAAGTTGAGACTGTATAGCAAAGTGAAATGAAGAGTTGACTAATCAATCAACCAAACTCAAGGTAGTTTGGCCACTCCAGAAAATTAACACACATAAAACCTACATCTGATTCTTCCTCTAGAGCTTGTTTTTATAATTAGCTCAATGTTCCTAAATATTCGACCTTTAAATCAATGTCCAAATAGTAAGAACCTACTGTTCTTTAACCCTAGGATTAGTTTCATTCGTCTATCATTTCAATGAAACTACTAGTCATTTGATACAAATGAAATGCTTCACATATATCATCTATTACAATGGCACAACTATAATTTTCCTACATCACTGGTCTTTATTTAATAATTCACCTTACTTAAATATTCAATAATTCAGCAATTTTGCTTATATTTCCAAAACATTACCAAAATTATGAGTTATACATATTAAGTGATATTTAGATTATGCCTGTTGCTTTAGGAATCTTTAAAGTTGCTTTTAATACCCTTTATCATTTGTTCTTATGACAGATTCAAATGGTAATTGTATTTGTTAATTAATGGGAAACTCCATATCTTAGAGTTTACCTATATTCTTGTTTCCTTTTCACAGGGACTCCATAATCTCTGTGTACCTATGTGTGTGTGTTAAGAAAGAGTAAGAAAGAGCAGGGTTCATGTACTTCAAAGCCCTAATCAATACAGAAATCCACCTACAGCATTTTTTGGTGAACAGACTATTTCTGCAACTTTTGTATTTTAAGCACCAAATATGATTTTCAGAGCTATTGGAATTGAAGCCCTGGCAGTGATATTTCACTGTCAATAGTTGACTGAATGGATCTAAGTTGGGCTAATCAGGAATTTGAAACTAGGGAAAGCGGAGACTGACTCAATTCCTTTAAGTGGTTAGGTTCTGTAATATTTAGGCTAAAAAAGTCTGGGTGCACATGGTGTGCCTTCCATGTGGACCAGAGAAACAGAAAATAGAGTCCTAAAAGTAGACTAATTCAAAATGGAACTTAAGTATTGATTTAAGTTTTTGAATGACTTATGAGTGATAGGAAAGAAATAAAAAGATAAAATCTCTGATTTGAGGACTTCCAATGTTATTGTTGATATAATCAAGAGCAGTAGAAAATGGAGAAACCCATATGGGCTCTAGCAATTAGGGAAGACCTTGGAGGAATAATCCTTTGTGTTAAATAATGAATAATGAGTGCATTTGGCCAAATAAAAAAGTATGCTCTAAATTAAGAGACAAGGTATCCAAGAATATACAGTGGAATATGCAAAAAACTAACTTAAAATTCTTTGCCATAAGAGATAACAATGAGTTGGGAGAGTGAAGTCAGATGACGAAGAAGCATGAATTCCAGAATGAGGAATTATTTAGACAACCTATAACAAGGGTCAAGGAGAAGCTGTAGATCCTTTAAGCAGAGATATGATGTGATAAAACCTTTGGTTATAAAATTTGAATCAGGTTGTGGTATACTGTTTAGTTTGGAGACAAGTGGACTAATTTGGCATACATTTTATTTCTTAGGGTGATTAGATGCAAGTGAAAAATCGAGGACATTTTGAAGGAGAGACATAGTGACTTAGATCAATGCCTCTCAAACCTTATTGTGAACACAAATCACCTGGGAATCTTGTTAAAATATAAATTCTTATTTAACAGTTACCTGTGCTACCAGTCTGAGACCACACTTTTAAGGAGTAAAGATTTAGAAAATGGTGATCTAATCCACAGTGATGATGAAGAAAAAAAGAATCAAAGATTGACTCCAAGGTTTCTAATGTGCTAGAGAATACAGGGTAGGGAAGAAACGGGGTACTGAACTGACCAAACATGTATTGAGTGACTACTGTTTATATTAACTTGTGACCCAATCTTATGAAGTATATCCATGTAGTCACTTAGCCCATACTTATTTACTGAGCACTCACTAAGGGCCAGGTATTGTTTTACATGTTATGGATTCAGTAAAGAATAAAATCATTAGAAAAAGCAACTCTTCTTACATTCTAAGGGCTAGAACAGATGATAAACAAAATAACTAAAGTGTATACTACTGAAGTTGGGAAAGTCATATAGCTACTTATATTGGCTGAATCTCAGTCATATTATCCACATTAAACATCTTCTGCATAACACAAATATGACAAATTTATAAGGAAGAAATCAGTAAGTAAATATATATTCTGAGATTAAAACTATTTTTAAATTCTTTGAGAGTATTTTACTGAGGTAAGAAAAACCACGTACAAAAGTTCTGGGTACCTTCGATGGGTCACACCTGGACATATTTTTAATGAAAGTATGTATATGAGTGTGTAATGGGCTATTTTGCAGCTTTCAGTCATTCATCTCAGAACAAGTATCTGTCATGCTAATAAGTTAATGTATGGTCTGAATGAGTGGCAGGTAAAGTACTCCATTTCTCATCTACAAGGGGCCAGCCTCAGCATTCCTCTTTGTTTCTTACCCTAAATCACAGACCACACAAAAATTTCTTTCCAAATATACTGTAGAAAGTCATTTCTATAGTAAGGTAAAAGAAACACTATGAGATAAATTATGGAAAGAAAACAAAGAAATAGATTGAGAAATCTATCTTTGCTTATATGTTTGTGTGTGTGTATGTATATAAGTATATAGATACGTATGTATGTCTGTATGTATGTATGTATGTATGTATCTATCTAGTGATATCTCTACCACCTAAGAATCTGTAGAAAATGAATAAATAAAATGTAAGTGGAAGCCTATTAAATAATAATTGCTATTAAACAATGGTTCCTCATTCTCCAAAATTTATATTTAAAAATTGCTAAATGTATCTTTGTTTACTAAGCACTTTAATTAACATCTATAACATGGTGATTATATTATTCAACATTTAAACGCTTAATTTGCAATCTGGAATCACAGGCATTCCTTGATAAAGACATATTTTCATTTGTTGCATTTGTATTTTTAGTAAAGACAAAAATAAGAAGATACTTATATGGTAATATGATACAAGATCCATAAACAAAAGTTTCACTCCCTCTCTTTTTTTTTAATTGCTCTGAGATTTAAAGCACAGTAATAGACTATTTTTATGTATTGAATTGTTATATATTTTTTCTTGTTATGAGAGGTTTGAAGTACTGTACCTGCCATCTACTGGAAGTATATAGGAGGTACAATTCCCTAAAAGCAACTCAAGGCCTCTGGAGAGTGAGTCTACAAAATGCTATCAGTGACATTTGAGGAAATTGTATCAAAGGGTTTCAGGTCCTTTACTGCTGTTAAAGAAAAATTAAAGATAAGATGATTTTATAAATCACTGGGGACAGTACAGAATGAATTCACTTAAATTTAGTAGGCAAAATGGAAGGAATGATTCACCTATGACATGTTAGTTACTAAAGGACCACAAGCAAAGAGACCTACAAATGTCCTTCCCAGAATTCTCTAAGGGTATGTAAATCATAACTATTTCAAGTAGCTCTTAGCACTGAAAGCAGCCAAGATGCTGAGACCTTCTCTAGCCACTTCTGTTTAATGTTTCTGGGTTTAACTGGATTCTGTGAATAGCGCTAAGTGTAAATATAGGAGAAGACAAGATAAGCAGAGATTGTAACAGATCTGTCAAATTACCACAAAGAATGAAACAGCATTGTTAGTTCCTTAGTTACATGCTATGTGACTATATTTAATTCCTTCAACTATGCTCTGGGTCAGAATAGTCGGTTTCAGCCCTTCATGTAACCTAAACACTTGCATTTCCAGGTTTCTAGACCGTTCCTAACCAAATGATGTCAGCCCATTTTCTAACCCTAAATAATTTTAATATAATGTATCTAATGACTTTTTTTCACTGACTTATGGGGAAAAATCAGAGACTGAGATTTACCATTTAAAGCAATTTTTAATGAATTATTTTAAAAATTTACAATCTTTAAAACTTAAAAATATAAAACCTTCCAGCCTTTCATCATTCTGTACCTTGGGTGGCTACAAGAAATTCTTAGAGTAATAAGCTCTAGAATTACAGAATCATAGAGCTTGACTGTTTCATACAGATTAAAATTAACTGTGGCATCCAAAGGTAGGAAAAACTTTACTCAAGGTCATATGACAATTTGGTGGTAGAGCTTAAACTATAATTCAGGTTGTTTTACTCCAGTCACTAATATTTCTACTACCTTGCACTGCCTTCAGTGTAATTGTAAATATATATATTGGACTTGAAATATAAACAGGAATGCCCTTTAGCTATGTCATGTGACAAGAGGGGAGGTAGGTGAGGAAGTATATAGGTGTTTACTGGAAGAGTCCTTGGCATTATACATTAAGGATATCTATTTTCATTTTGAAATTCAAAGAAAGATAAAAATCCTGTTATCAAAGTTCAAGACTTAATTAGCTCTCTTCCTATGTAAGCATTCCAGGGAGAATGCATTAAGAGAAGAGATATCCAGGGTTAGGGAGATAGTTACAAAGACAAGTAGCACCTAGCAATTTCTGAGGCTAAGTGATGAAACAACAGGACTTCCATATATAGAAGTATCATAGCAATATGGACAGACTAGAGACCCTTAAAATCCTTTAACTACAAACACCTAGAAATATAGACTAAAAACATAACAAACACTGTTTAATACACACAGCTAAGCTCACAAAAGTATGCAAAATCCCTGGGGGTTAAAAGGAATGAGAAAATTGAAAAACACTTTATCAAACTGATGATGACACTTGGGCAGCTTCAATGGGGGGATATTATTCAGTCTGGTTATTAAAGAGAATTAGGATTTAATGAACATAATGGAACAGAAAACAAAGTTTTGGAACTGCTTGAGTGAAATAGTTGAACTGGTTGAACTGTGAACTCTCACCTCACAGGCACTCACAAAAAGCCAGGATACATAAAGGGCTACACCCTCAAGGAAAAGGTAGATAGGGAAAAATATGCTCTCTGGCAGAGGGAAATGAGAAGAGTCTTGTTGACTTAAGCTGGGATCTAGGTGGGAAAAAATTCTATCCCCAAAAGTTATATCTAAGGAAATACAAACAGAATTAGACCTATGAGCTTCAGACAATAAAACTGAAACACAATAAAAAGTAAAAATATTTTAACTGATTAAAATAGAGGAAGAAATCAAAATCCTAAGAAAGTAATACAATTCTATAAAATGCATATAATAGAATATTGTCCAGCTGTAAAAAAGATGAGGTAGATTTATATATACTGATTTGGAAAACTTTTCAAAATCTATTGTTAGGAAAGAAAGGAGGGAAGTAAGAAAGGAAAGAATGAAGGAAGGAAAAAAATAGCTAGGTACAGAAGAAGCATATAATATAATTTCATTGTTGTTTTTTAAAAATTAAAAAGGCACTTGTGTGTTTGCTTTAAGAATATTCATTTTCTTTATTTCTGGTTCCAATTAACTGGCTTGTTCTCTACAATTTTTATTGAACATACTAGAAGAGGATTACTAATTTTTTAAAAGTCCAGAAAGATTTGGGGGAAAAAGAACCAAAAAACTTAAATATATAAAAAATTGGGGGCCCAGCTAGATAGCTCAGTGGATAAAGAGCTCGCTGGGAAACCACATGGGAGGCCCTGGGTTCGGTTCCCGGGGACCTCTCCTAGCGGGCAGACCACCTTGAGAATGGCAAGCCGCCATGGGCGGGCCGGAGCCGCCGTGGGCAGGGCAAAAAGCTGCCACGGACAGGCAAAAACTGCCACGGGCAGGGCAGGTCGCCTGCAAATCGAGCACAGCCAGCCACCCGCGAACTGAAAAGCCGGCCGTGATGGAAGCAGAAGCCGCCCACAAGCGGGGAAAGCCGCGCCTGCGCAGTGACCAAGTCTCGGCGCGTCGCCGCAACGGGGGGAAGGGGAGATATGTAATAAAAATAAATAAATCTTAAAAAAATAAATAAATAAAAAAATAAAAAAATAAAAAATTGGGGGCACTGCAATAAAAATAAATAAAAATATTAGACATGGCTGAAGAGAGAATTAGTGAATAGAAAGATGAATTTGAAGAAATTATTCACAGAATTATATGGAGACCAGAAAATTGAAAAAAAAAAAAAGAAAAAGAGGTTAGACATGGAAGTGAAATGAGAAAGTCTCACATACACCCTAAAGGAGTTTCAGAGAAGAGGTAGAGGATGGTGGGGAATCCATCTATTGAGTTTTCTATAAGTGATATAATCCACCAGTCCTCAGAGTCAATAAGTACTATAAATCTCAAGCAGAGTAAATAAAATGAATAAAAAATTGCCAAACACTGTTTTAAACTCTAGAGAATCAAAGACAAATAAATGATTTTAAAAGCAAGCAATGAGAAGAGACAGATCACCATCAGTATATGGCAGATTTCCCAAGAGCAGTAATGAAAACAAGAACACAGTGAATTATTTTCTTCAATAAGCTGAGATAAAGTTAAATGTCAATGTAGAATTTTATGCTCATTTAATGTCACTTAAGCATGGGATAAAAATAAAGGCATTTTCAGATAAATAAAAATCAACTGCATTTACTAATAATTGTCACTCACCAAAGAAATTTCTAATGGATATTCTTCATGTAAATGGAGATTGAATCAGTAAAGAATGAGATGAAAGAAAGAAAGATGGGCAAAAAAACTGGTAAAAAGTAGATAAATCTAAACAAACATTGCATTAAATAACTGTGATAATAATTGCTAATTTAAGGAAGGGTAAAAAAACCAAGTTGATACTTAAATACCCAATAAAAATAATATATATGTTGGGATGGTGGCAATTGGTATCAAAGTTTATTAGTATTTATTTTTAATTTGAGGAGCATTTGGTAAAGATATTAATTTCATTTAAACATTATTATGTCAAACAAAGATGCTAAAAATTTTTGAGCATCTGGTAAAGATACTGATTTCATTTAAACATTATTATGTCAAGCAAAGTAAACACTTAAAGAATAGAACAGGGATATTTAACATCACTACAAGTAGAGAGGGGATGGGGAATAACAAAACTATGATCAATACAAAAGAAAGTAGAAAAGAAGAAACAGAATGAATTACAAAAAAAAAACATGGTAATAAGAAAGTGCAGAACAGAAAAGTGGAAATAAATACTAAGATATCAGTAATAATAAATGTAAATAAACTAAACATAGGTATAAGTCAGATGTAAAATTGAACTTAAAAAAACAACAACAACAACACCATTTACTAATGCAAAGTCCTGAAGATATCCCCCTATGTGTTCTTCTAGGAACTTTATAGTTTTGGTTCTTATATTTAGGCCTTGATCCATTTTGTGCTGATTTTTGTATATGGTGTGACATAGGGGTCCGCCTTCATTTTTTTGCATATGTATATCCAGTTTTCTCATCATCATTTGTTGAAAAGACTATTCTTTCCCCATTGAGTGACCTTGGCAGCCTTGTCAAAAATCAACCTGCAATGGATGTGAGGGTTTATTTCTGAACTTTCAATTCTATCCAATTGGTCTATATGTCTGTCCTTGTGCCAATACCATACTGTTTTAATTACAGTAGATTTGTAATAAGTTTGAGAATCAGGAAGTGTGAGTCATCCAATTTTGTTCTTTCTCAAGATGGTTTTGGCTATTTGGGGCCCCTTACCTTTCAATATGAATTTGGTGATTGGCTTTTCCATTTCTGCAAACAAGGCTGTGGGAATTTTGATTAGGAATGCATTAAATCTGTAAATTGCTTTGGATAGAATTGACATCTGAACAATATTTAGTCTTCTCATCTTTGAACACTTAATTTAGGCCTTCTTTAATTTCTTTCAACAATATTTTGTAGTTTTCCATTGACCAGTCCCTTACATCCTTGTTTTATTTTTTAAAATATCATGAATGATTTTATTTTTCAATTAGTGCTTTGGAATGTGATAACAATACAAATTTATCAGATAATTAACAACAGGTCCTAAAATTGTTCTAACACAGGGGTTCTTAACCTTTTTTTTCCACGGACTCCATTGCCAGTCAGGTGAAAACCTCTTCTCAGAATGTAGTGGCAGATAGTTTTAGGACATTCAACTAGCATCAGTTCTAACCACTATCCTAATTTCGAAGTATGGAAGAACTTAAGCGATTTTTTGAGATATGCAAAAACTGTAATGTGATATGAAATTAATACTACTGTAATTTATTGCATACATTCATAAGGGAAGGAAATGCTAGTTTTCCATGAAAGGTCAGAGAAAATGAAGTTAATAAGTTGATTATTTTCAATTCAAGCTCATGGATCCCTTGAAATCTTTCCTTGGATCCCTGGTTAAGAACCCCTGCTCTAATAAAGTTTAAAAATTAAACTATATGTCATGACAATATAAATAAAATTAGCTACAGAAAAGTTTTGAAGATAATGATATCCCATGTTTTTTTTTCTTTTTATCTCCATGTATCTCCATAATTCAGAGTACATTGAAATTTTAAAATATTAAACTATTGTAGGTTTCAAGTAAAAAAATGATCACACAAACATACTGATTTCCTAGTTCAATAATAGTCACTACCTTAGATAAGAATAATCTCAGATAACATTATTAAAACACCTAAGTGTGTCTTCCTGGAGTGCAGCTAATGTTATAGTATTAGCATAAACTGACTTTATTTACTCATTTTTTTAAAACTTTTTATTTTTTTTAAAAAAGATATTTAGATTACATAAATGTTACATAAGAAATATAGGGGATTCCCATATGCCCTGCTCCCCACACCACCCACATTTGTTCCCATTAACAGCATCCTTCATTAGTGTGGTACATTCATTGCAATTGATAAACACATTTTGGAGCATTGCCATTAAACATGGATGATAGTTTACATTGTTGTTTACACTCTTTCCCACAGAATTTTGTACGTTATGGCAAGACATATAACTGCCTGTATCTGTCATTGCAATGTCATTCAGGACAATTCCCAAGTCCTGAAAATGCCTCCATATTACACCTGTTTTACCTCTCTCTGACCTCAGAACCTCCTTTGACCACTGCCTCCACATCAATGATATAAGTTCTTCCATTGCTAGAATCACAATAAGTCTATAGTAGAATATAGTGAGTCCACTCCAGTCCATCGTTCATTCCCCAATCCTGGGGATTCTGGTATGGTAATGTCCACTCCACCTCTAATTGAGAGGGGGCTTCAGTTCCTTGGTATGGTTGTTGTCCACCATCACCTCCTTGTTAGTTGTCTTGGGTGAGTCCAATGAACTGGAGAGTATGTGTTGCAAATCCATTGAGGATCAGGGCCCAGCTGGCACATGGACAGCCCAAATATTCAAGTCTCTTGGACATACACCTATGAGCTCCAGCACCAACTATAGGTTCAAATAGAAGGAACTGAAGAGCCATGTGTAGGGAAACAACAACTGAGTCCAATTCCGTCACACTGGGGACCACAAATCCCAAAGTAGGGCCCACTAGCAAGGCACCAAACTCATGAACTATCTACCTTGATCATGGTGCCTGGGTGTTTCCAGAGCCCTCGGGAGTCCCACTATTTAGGGTAGTGTCTAATTTGGCAGTCAATGCGATCCTGCTGAGATGTGCATAAGCGTAACATCTGGAATGACCTCCCGACTCACTCTGAAATCTCTTAGTCATATAAACTCATTTGTCTTTACCTTTTTCTCCTATTGGTCAAGGTATTTTTCTAGTTGCATTGCTAGTTGGTGCTTTGTAGTTATCCCTCAGTGCCAGGGAGGCTTATCCCTGGGAGTCATGTCCTATGCTGGGCAGATGTTACTGCATTTATATGCTGAGTTTGGCTTAGAGAGAGGCCAATTTGAGCAAGAAGATGGCTCTCAGGAGGTAACGCTTAGGCACTCTATAATACTATGCTAAGTCTCAATTTCAAGAGTAAAAGTTCATAAGCACAGTCATCAATATCAAGGGTCTGTCAATGGGCCATCCTCCTTCACTAGCCATTGCCTCTGTACTTGGGGGATTCTTGTTGGTTTATCAGAGAATATGGCAGAGCTCCCTAGGATGGGAATTCAATATTCTTTCAGTTATTGTGGGAATCTCTATCCACCATGGTAATGCCCCATAAACGTTTGAACACATTTATATGTCATATATGCAGGGGAGCAAATGTAGCTCAGTGGTTGAGCAGCTGCTTCCCATATATGAGGTCCTGGGTTCAATTACTGGCACCTCCTTTAAAAAAGTCTCTGGCTACATGTCTTATATGTACGCCCATGTGAACTTTCTCCCATGTAACCCCCTTCACTGACTCCCCATACAAATGGTCCTCCTCTGCCACAGTTGTATACCTTCTGTCATCCAAAACTTCTTTAAAAATGAAGCCAATAAAATAGCCAAATGCAATTAGTAAGGAAATGAAATAATAATGATAGTTTTAAAAATAGGAAATAAAATACAAAAAAATTTTTAAACTAAAAAAAAAAACAAATTGGAGATAATAAAAAATAATGGAAAAATACTAAAATATTTTTGACATTTTGCCTTTCATCACTGTAAGATCTGTTTTCCTGTATGTACAGTGGCATTTTCTTCCATTTATTCCCCCAATTTCTTAATTTCTTCATTTTGTCTTCAAAGAAGTTTTAGGTCACAACAATGTCACATACAGAATATAGGAGACTCCCATATATCCAACATCCTCTCCCATTTTCCCCTTCCTCTATTAATAATGTTTTATATGAGGATGGTACATTTGTTACAACTGAGGTATAAATATTGAAATATATCTAGCAACCATGGTCAATGGTTTACATTATGGTTTACATTTTGGATCATGCATTTTTATAAATTATGATGAAACTTAACATGGCCTGTATCCATCATTGCAAGATCATGTAGAACACTTCCATCACCCTCAAAATGCTGCCTGTTCCATCTATTCTATTCCTCCCTCCCCTGCCCTCGGGACCCACAGCAACCACCAGGATTCCCTCTTTGCAGAACCAGATTTATAGTTACTTGCAACAACACTGAGGGCTTGACACACTGTTCTGTCCTCCCCTATTGGGCACTGCCTGTGCTCTCAAGAAACTCCTGCCCTTTTTTTGAGAACATAGCAGGTCTCCTCAGGATGGGAGTCCAGCACCTTCCCACTCATTAAATGGGTCTCCACCCACTGATATAACTACTATGTCAAGATGAACATTCATACACTCCCTAGAAGCCTGCCCCTGGTGCACCCTGCCCCAAATGCCCCCCACATCCAATGTTCCCTACATCCAATGCCCTAAACCAGTAACCTTACCTTGCCCTATTGC
>PVKH010033462.1:0-12009 GCA_004027955.1 Chaetophractus vellerosus | reverse complement strand
GAGACCAGGTTTTGGAGGAGCTGCGGTGGGGGAAGATGTGGGAGGACATGAGATCTGTGAAAGTGTCTGGATCTCACCGATCTCATTCATGAGAGGGTCTACCTGGCTGCGCTCTGCCCTTGAGAGACAGCCCTGACTCCAGACTGTGGCCCATAGTCCCTTCCAAATCGGGCCCTGTAATCAGCCCTGTGACCCCATCGCATGCCTTTCTCCCCCTCACACTCTACTCTCCAGCCCTTCTGACTTCATCCAGTTCCTCCATCTTCTTTGGCTGCTGCCCGATCTTTGATTCACACATGCAGAGGAATGTCTATCTAAATTCTTTGCCTATTTTAAAATTGGGTTGTCTTTCTATTATTGAGATGGAAGAATTCTTCAAATGTTCTGGATTCAAGTCCCTTATCAGATATATGATTTTGCAAGTATTTTCTCTTATTCTGTGGCTTGTTTTTTCACTTTCTTGTTGGTATTATTTGCAGCACAAAAGTTTTCAATTCTGATGAAGTCCAGTTTATTTTGTTTCTTTTGTCACTTGTGCTTTTGGTGTGGTATTTAAGAAACCATTGCCTAACTCAAGGTCACAAAGATCTACCTCTATTTTTTTTTTCAAGAACTTTATACTTTTGAGTTCATTTTGAGTTCATTTTTGTATATGATGTGAGGTCGGGTCCAACTTCATTCTTTTACATGTGGCTATCCAGTTATCCCAGCACCATTTGTTGAAAAGCCTATTCTCTCCCCATTGAACTATCTTGCATCCTTGTCAAAAATCAATTGATCATAAATATAAGGGTCTATTTTGGACTCTCAATTCTATTCCATTGATCTATGTCAATCCTTATGCCAGTACCACATTGTCTTGATTACATAGCATTGCAGTAAAATTTGAAATCAGAACTTATGAGTTTGTCAACTTTGTTCTTCTTTTCAAAGATTGTTTTGGCTATTCTGGGTCCCTTGTATTCCCATATAGTCAGCTTGTCAAAATCTGCAAAAAAGTCAGTTGGGATTGTGTTGAGTTTGTAGATCAATTTTGGCAGTAGTACCATGTTAACACTATATTTTCCAATCTATGAACGTGGGGGTATCTTTCCATTTATTTGGATCTTCTTTCCTTTCTCCGTATAAAAGAAATTAAAGCCCCCTTTGACTGCCTTGCCCAATCCATCCCTCACCAATATAACAATTGTTGAGTGTGGTGGTGTTTTCCTAGACAAAAATATATCTGCATATGTTTATACGCATTTGCTCAAAATGTATTTTTTGTATACTCAATATTAATTGTATAGTGTATCAATCTATGATTTGCATTTTACATTCAGCGTTATGTTGTTGAGTTACGTTACTCACATAGACGTAGATTGTTCCTTTAAACTACTCTATAGCATTCCATTTTGTGTGTTTGTCCCCCATTATTATCAACAATGCTCCAACAACCATCTTTGTTATCAGTGTCCTTGTACACGCGTGTAAGAGTTTCCTTAAGGTTGACACCTAAGACTAGAGTTGAAAGAATGGGTGCATTTTGAGTTTCAATAGACAATGCTAATTAGTCCTTCAAGGTGGCTTTATATCCCCTGCTGGGGGAATATGAGTTGTGTTTTCCAATAATAATAACAGTTGTTGCTCACTGAGCACTTTATCCATATTAACTCAATCCTTTTAATAACACTAAGAGATAGGTATTGTCCGTATCATTTCCAATTTACATACAGGGACACTGGTGCACTGATGCATTCCATACCCAAATGAGGTTGGGTATCACACCCAAATTCACGCCATGCGTCTGACTCCAGAACCTACACTCTTACACTTCCAGAACAGCCACTATTCTCTAGGGCTTAGGTAGTCCGTTCGCTGTGAAACCACCCAGACCGCATCCCTCTGGGTTAGGCATATCTTAAGTGTTCCCACAGGCCCTGTGCTCTCCGCTGCCCAGCATTTATAAGATTGCAATCGTCCCTTCTGTGTCCATCTGCCCATGGACCATGTACTCAAAGTTCAGTCCACCTTGTTCACTGCAACCGCTCTCCCCTCACCCCTTACCTGGCCCAAACAATTGTAGGTGCTCAGCATATACTTGGTTCCCGAACACCTGCGAGCGAGGGTTGCTAAGGGAGTGCGTGGGTGGAAAAAGCCCCTCCGCTTGACTGATGGAGGGGCAGCTGGCACAGGCGCACATATGCTCGAACTTCTGGGCTGCTTAGCTCTTTCTTAAGATGCCCCCTAAGCGCAGGCTTCTCCAGCCCTCTCGTTTGAATTCTTCAGTTTGTTTCTGAGATCCTTCCTGGGCGTGCACGCCTCAATCTACTTGAGAGATGAACACTTCTCTTGGCTGCTTCTCCCTGCAGGGCAGGAGCTTCTTAGCTGTCAAGACCTTTTGGAGTGACTTCACCTCTCTGAACCCCATTTACTTTGACAGTATTAATACCCACCTCTCAGGGTTGTTGAGAAATAAATTAGATAATGTGTCAAGCGCTAAGATAAGTGCTCTACAAGTATCTAATCCTATGAGATATATATTCTTTGCCTCATTCTTTAAAGGCGGGGAAACTGAGGCACAGTGGCTTAGGTTATACACCAGGGCTTCACATTATTCCGTGGCAGAGCGAGGATTTAAGCCCGCGCCAGTCGGGCCCCAGGTGCTGCGTGCAGGGAGCCGCCCGAAGAAGGCCCCGCTCGGGCCACATTCTGGGTCCAAGCCTGGCCCTGCCCTGCCCTTCTCCCTGCAGCCCCCACGGAGGCTCTGCTTAGGCAGGGCCGGAGGCAGAGGTCGCCGAGGGCAGCCAGGTCCGCCGACGGCAGCGGCTTCTGAAACCCGGGCAGCTGCCTTCCGCCTCGGTGGCCCCGCTGCTAAGCCCTGGGCCTGGGGTGTGCCGAGCATGCGGGCTGGAAAACGAGCACAAAAGAACAAACAGGAAAGCCTCTAAAATGCTAATGCGGCGCCCGCGCGGCTGGCGGCGGCGCAGCCGAGGGCCGCGGTCACGGCGCTGTGCCTCATTATTACTGCCGGGGGCCCGCGGCCGCGAGCAGCGGGGCGCGGGGCCGCACGCGGCGCGGTTGATGGCGGCGCTGATGGCGCGGCGGCGCGGCCCGCGGGCTCAGCGGGGTCCGGGCCTGCCCGGGAGGCGCGCTCCGGGGCCCTCGCGCCCCCGCGGCCGGAGCCCGAGGGCCGCGGGGTATACCCGGGCGGAGTGGGGGTCGAGGGAGAGTGGGCGCCTTGCACCCCAGCCTGGGACACTGCAGAGACCCGCACCTGAATCCTAATTTTCATTAATTTTCTAATCAAAAAGCATTTTGCTTCTTTTAAGATCAAAAAGGTGGTCGATGCTAGTTTTTAAAAGTTCGAACAATACCGAGATGCACCAAGGAAAAAGCGGGCGCCCTTCCCACCCCTCCTTCCCCAAACCTCCCCTCAGGAAGTAACTACGCTTTACTGATGAATATGTGGCTTTCCAGAGTTTTTAATACTCATAGCAATTAGAACTTAAAAAAATTTCAAACTCGAAACAGTATAGTTTCTTTTTTTCCACCCCAATGCGACCCTGTTATACATTTTGGTCTCTGACTTGCTTTTCTCATGTAAGAAGGTGCTTGGAGATCTTTGTACCTTGCAGGCATAGCTCTAATTCTTTCCAAAAGCCACATACTATTCCAGAGTACCGGGGTATATTAATAAATTTAACCTTTTTTCAGCTACCACTAATTGAATGCTTGCAATATGTCACCCTTTAACTGAACACCTTACCTGTATCATGTTATTTAATCATCATTACAGTTCTAGAAGGCAAGTGTAAAAATTCTTTTTTTTAAGGAACGAAGAAACAGGCACAGATAGATGAAGTAACCTGTTTGAGGTCACACAGCAGGTGGATTTGACTCTGAAGTCTTGCTCTTCTCCCGAAGTTCAGTACCTGGCCGGGTGGGTCATTCAGGTCACTGAATATTATTAGCAAGACTGTTCCCCCCTCCCCCACCACTCAACCTACGGACCGGCTCTATCTTTATGTTTCTGTGGGACTCTGCTGATTTCATCCTGGTGATTCTAGCCCAAAGATTTTGATCTAGAGATAAAAAATTGGCACAATATTAAATTCGTAAGAAAATAAGACAAAAAACAAGCCCCAGAGAGTATGAAATAAAAAAGTGATTTTTTTCATCCTGAATTTCCAGTTTCCCTCTACAGAGGAAAGCCCTGTTAGCAGTTTCTTATGTATCTTTCAAGATATTTACAATGTCTAGACAGGTTTTTCTGCACCTGCACCTTTTCCAATTAACAATATATCTGAGACATCAGACCTATTTTTTTTTTTTAGAATAGGTAAATACATTCAAATGGTTCAAAAATTAAAATAGAAACAGGAACACGTTGAGAAGTCTTGTTCCTATCTGTGGACTTGTCTACCCTGGGCTGCTTCCAACCACCCCCACTCCATCTTGGGCATCTGCTTTTATTAATGCATCTTTCCAGTGTCTCTTTATACTACATTCACTATACCTTTTATAGATTTATTTAACTATCCTATTGATGAATGTTTAGGTATTTCAGGTGTTTTTTTTTTTCTTCCCCAATCACATAAAAAAGCTGCAGTGAACATCCTTGTACATGTTTTACACACATTTGTGATTATATCTGTAGGAAAAATTCTTAGAAGTAAAATTGTTGGGTAAAAAGACATGTGATTTAAATTTTGGAAACTTCTTGTCAATTTATTCTTTAAAGAAGTTGTGCCAATTTATATTCCTACTGTCAGGATCGGAGCCTACCTGTCTCTCCACAACCTCACCTCTACCGGGTATTATTACATTTTAAAAATCTTCGCCAATCTGATTGATGAAAAATCATATTTCCTCGTTTTAATTCTGACTGAGGCTGAATGTCTTTTCAAAAATTTAAAAGCCATTTGCATTTTTTCTTTGTCATCATTTTTCTATAGGGTTGTTGGACTTTTCTTTCTTGATTTCTGTTTGCCACTGTTTTGATTTGTTTTTATTTTGTCTGGCAGAAATTCTCATTTTTTGGTGTAGTTACATCTATCACTTTAAAAATAGTTTATGGGATATTCATCTTAGAATGATCATCTCCATTCTAATATTTCAAACATTTTTTCATATTTTCTTTAAATTTTTACAATTTTATTTTTTAATGGTTAAATCTTTAATCTGTTTGTATATATGTTAGTATAGGAAGTGAGGTAAGGATTTAGCTTTTTCCTCCCAAAATGGCTAGTCAGTTAGCTGACATCATTTGCTGAGGAATCCACATTTTCCTCATTGTTATGAAATGCCATCTTTATTATATACCAAATTCTCATCTATTTTTATATCTATTTCTGGACCTTCTATTCATTCCACTGATTGGTCTGTCTACTCATGTTTCAGTACCAAACTTTTAATTATTAATGCTTTGTAATCTGATTTAATACCTGGTTAGGTTAGTCCCCACTCCCATTACCTTTTTTCCCCCAGAAATTTCCTAGCTATACATGCATGTTTAGTTTTACATAGGAACTTAAAAATTATTTACCTTGTTCTAAGAAATATCCTTTTGATACTTTAATTGGAACCACATTAAATTTATAGGATTTTAAGTGAGGGAGAATTAATGGCTTTATTCTGTTTTGCTTCTTAATCAAGACCACAATATGACTTTCATTTACTCAGAGTTTTCTTTTGTCTCTCTGGGGCAGAGGCAATAAATGCTCACCAAGTAGTACATGTGTTCTCCTACATTTTGCAGCTTCTAGCAGTTGGTGGGATCACATGACTAGTTCTGGCCAATGAAATGTGAGCAAAAGTGACATGTGACACTTTGGGGCTGAGGCAACGACAAGCCCAAGTGTGATGCTCTAGGTTCTCTTCCTTTGCTGTGGTGATCATAGACACATGAGGTATTAAAAGATCAGAGCAAACCTGGATTGCTGAGCTACACAAGGAGGATGGCTACCCTGGATAGTCAACCAGATCCACAGCAGATTTTAGGTGACAACAAGTAAGCTTTTATTAAAACAATGAGATTTGGGGGCTGTTTTATTTTTCTTCCCCCTGCAACGTGATTCAGCTTGTCCTGACTGATACATCTTCAGCAGAGTTTCCCTCACCCCATGGCTCCCTCATCTGTTTGCTCGTTGTTTTTGCTCGTTGTTTGTGCTCGTTATCTGCTCGTTGCTCGTTGCCTGTTTGTGTTTTTTTTTTTTCCCCCTTTAGGAGGCACTGGAACCAAACTCGGGACCTTCCGTGTGGAAAGTGGGCGCTCAACGGCTTGTGCCACATCTGCTCCCTGCTCGTTTGTTTTTGCTTGTTGTCTGCTCGTTGTCTTGTTCGTTGTCTGCTTCTAATCTAACTCTATTTAATAATACGTATGGAAGTTGCAACTAACTGCTCTAGGATCAGGTGTATTTTCTGTATTATGCATTTTTAAAATTGAACCATATAATAAAAAAATCTAGAGATTTTGTACATATATCAAATCCTGGAATTCTGGCTTATCTTGAAATTTTAGGTGCTCCTGCTGATATTCCTGCAGGAGAACAAGACACTGGAGCTTATGAACTGCTGCCCCAAGATGAGTCATGACTCTAGAGTTTTACCAGTTCCTGTTTTTTAAAAGTCAACCCTCTTTACATTTTTACATTAGCTGCATGGCTTCTGAAGGCATTGCAGTGTTTAACCCTTGCTGGTACTTTCAGAACATGAAATATTATTGGTCATAGCATACCTTGACTTGTTCTTGCTGTTGATAATGTACATACTCCTGGTATGAAGCTGGCTTTTCACTCCAACATTTTATTATGAAAAATTTCAAACATATAGAAGAGCTGAAAAAATTATACAATTAATACCCATCTACCCAGCACCTAAGTACAATGAATAACATTTTACTATATACCGACATCTCTCCCTCCCTCCCTCCCTCCATCCTTCAATCCATCTTATTTTTTGATGCATTTCAAAGTAAATTGAAGACCTCAGTAAACTTTATCCCTAAAAATTTCAGAATGCATGTCATTAACTGGAGTTCAATATTTGTTTGCAGTTCCTTTTTTATTCCTTTTGAGGTGAAATTTGCATTAAATTCAGTGCACAAATTTTAAGTGTTTATTCTATGAATTTTGATAAGTGCATATACTTGTGTAACCCAAACACCTATCAGGGCCTAGAACATGACCACCCCTCCAGAAAGCTCCCTTGTGCTCATTTCCAGTTTAGTCCCTACTCCCCACTTCAGGCAAGCACAGTTCTGAGTTTTTTCACCATAGGTTAGTTTTGCTTATTCTAGAACTTCATATAAAAGGAGCCAGACAGTGTATGCTCTTTTGCGTAAGGCTTCTGTTTTAGTGTCCTTGGCTGCTCAAGCAAATGCCATGCGATGGGTCAGATTAAACAGTGGGAATTTATTAGCTCACAGTTTTGAGGCTAGGAGAAGTGGCAGCATCAAGGTGTCATCAAGGCAATGCTTTCATCCTGAAGACTGGCGTTCTAGGGCTGACCGCCAGTGATCCTTGGCCCTTGGTTCTCTGTCACATGGCAGTGCACACGGGCAGCCTCTCCTGGCCTCACCGTTCTCTTCCAGGTTCCCTTGAATTTCAGCTTCTTGCTTCCTGTGCCTTTTTCTCATATCTATCTGAATTTCATTCTGCTTATAAAGGACTCTAGTAATAGGATTAAAACCCACCCTGACTGAGGTGGGTCACACCTTAAAGGAAGTAGTCTCATCAAAAGGTCCTACTTAAAATGGGTTCACACCCACAAGAATGGATTAAGTTAAGAATATGTTTTTTCTGGGGCACATACCACCACAGCTTCTTTCACAAAGTATAATGTTTTGTGAGATTAAACTATGTTGCTGCAGGTATCAGTACTTTGTTCCTTTTTATTGCTGAGTAATATTTCATTATATGAATATACTATAGTTTGCATAACCATTCTCCTGTTGATGGATATCTGGATTCTTTCCAGTTTTTGGTTAATATGAACAAAGATGTCATGAACGTTTGTGTACAAGTCATATTGGGGGCATGTGCTTTCATTTCTCTTAGGAAAATACCCTGGAGTAGATTTGCTAGGTTGCAGGATAGGTGTGTATTTAGTTTTATAAGAAAGTGCCATATCTTTTTTCAAAGTGGTTGTAGTATTTTAAATGCCCATCAACAATATATGAGATTTCTGATTGTTCTACATCTTTGCCAGCACTCAGTGTTGTTTGGCTTTTGTTTTGATGCTTACAATATAAAAAATCATGTTATGTAAGTATCCACCTATTCCCATTTTATTAAGAATTTTTCTTTCTGTTTTAAAATTTTGGAGTACATGTTGAAGTTTATAAATTCTTTTCCTGTATCTATAAGATGATCATATGGTTCCTATCCTTTAACTTGTTATTATAATGAATTCTAGTAATAGTTATGCTAAAATTGAACCAGCCTTGCATTCCTGGGAGGAATTCCATTTAGTCATGGTCTGTTAATCTTTTAATATGTGTCAGGATTCTAGTTGCTAACAATCTATTTAGGATTGGTGCATCACTCTTCATAAACAATACAAAACATTTTTATTTTGGGTTGTATCTTTATAAGGTTTTGGTATCAATGTTATGCTGACTTTGAAAAAGGACATGGAAACTTTTTAGCTCTTTGTGCTCTGAATCAGTGATTTTAGATTTGTGGTTTCCCATGATTTTTTCCCAGCTCATTGGTTGGTTGATTTTGTCCTAATAAAACAGTTACTGGCAGACTCATGCTTGTATGCTTGTAGCCATAGTATACTCAGGCAGTATAACTAGTGGTTCAGAGCACAGGCTCTGAAATCCAATGGGGTCAAATTCCAGCTCTGTTACTTACTAGCAGCATGGAGCAACTGAACTTAGAGAGGAAAATCACTGGGTCCAACCATGGAGATAAAGAAAGCCTTCAAATCCTCATCTATAAAACAGGGACGGTAATTGTACTTGCCTTCTGGGGTAGTTATGAGACGCAGTCGCAGGCAGAGAGACTCAGCACAGAGCCTGGCACACAAGAAGCATGCCAGAGGCATTGTAGCAAAGTTGGTTCCAACCCCTCAGTCAAGTCAAAGTAGTTGGACTGTTTCAGCCCTCTGCCAATTGACAAAATGAGTGTCCTTTCCCTGGCAGCAGCGGTGTTTTCTAGACACAATGTAAGTATGTGAGAAATGCCAACCCAAAATTTCCATGGAAATCCACCTGGACTGTTGATAGGTGCCATCTCCCAGAGGGGCCCAGCCTGATACACTGAGACAAAGGACACTGGGCACCAGAGTGATGTCTTCTCCATCATCCATTCCCTTCACCTCCTGTTGTAGTGTGCTAAAGGCTGCCAATGCAATATACCAGAAATGGGCTGGCTTTTACAGTGGGAATTTATTAGGTTAAAAGCTTATAATTCTGAAGCTGTGAAAATGTCCAAATCAAGGCATCATCAGAGATGCTGTCTCACCAAAGGTCAGCTGCTGGCCATCCTGGACTCCTGCCACATGGCAAGGCACAGTGGCAGCTCTGCCAGTCTCTGCCTTCTCCTCCAGGCACATGGCAGGGTCCGCTCTCCCCTCTCTTCCAGGCTTCGGTTCTTCAGCTTTGGGCTGTTCCGTCTGTGGCTTTTTTCTCTCTCCCTGGTTCCTCTGGAGGCTTCTCTCTGCCACTGTGCCTTTTCCCCCTGTGTCTGAGGTTTTAATTCTTTCATTTTTTAAAGGACTCCAGTAAGAGGATTAAGACCCATCCTGGACTATGCCCTACTGGAAAAAGCTAGTCAAATGGCCCTGAACTGAACTAATTTAATCAAAGTTTCATAAAAGGTTCAATTTAAGAACATAATTTTCTGGGGTCCACATGAAAGACTCGAACCAACATCCCTGCTCATGTTTTCCTTAAATAAATGAAATTGATGAATGATTTGGCCCAGCCTGGGTTCTGGCAGTTGCTGTATTTTCTTTCTCTGTTTAAACATTTTGAATGATTCTTTTTCATTTTAATTGTTTAAGAAGCTAACTCTAAGGCATCCCTGCTATCTTACCACCTCAGTGGGGGTGGGAGGCTCCCTGGCTCTCACCAGTGGAGAGTCAAGAAAGTGGGGGGCAGGTGCTGATGGGAGACAGATGCTGCTTTGGAAGGGAGTGAGTGCCCCATCCCTGCATGTATTTGAGCAGAGGCAGGAGGGTCACTGGGTATGGAGGCTGCAGAAGGGATTCAGGCATTGGATAATGAGGGGGTGGGTATGGGGTGGAGCAGGGCTAGGCTGGGCTCGAATAAGTATTGGGAAGAGCTTCAAAGCAGATAGACCTGAGTATGGGCCCCGCCTCTGCAACTCCCCAGCAGTGTGATCTCCGGCAAATGACTGCTTTTCAGAGCCCCGATTTCCCCATCTATGAAATGGGCACCATAATACCCACATCACAGAAGATTGTAAAGAGCAAGCAGGATAATAAGGGTAAAATGCTTTCTTTTCACCCTGATTCTGTGAAGCAGGGAGGAGTTCCTTTGATGTTTGGTAAGATGAACATTGTTTTTAGCATCGGCTCCTCTTTGCAGCTTACCACCACCTTTTCCACAAAGCACAGGGTGTGCTTGGCTTTAAAGGTTTCCATATTAGAAGGTTTAGACTGCATGTAAGGCAGGCTACAGGGCCGGGGCCAGATGTTGCTGTGAGTGGATACTGCTGTATACTTGGTTTCTCGGATATTTGGTCCCTCTAACTACTTTCCCTGGATCCTTGTAAATTAGATATGTTGGCATCACTGGGATGTCCACGTTGGCAAAATGACCTTCTTTGGACTAGAAATGTGGTTGCTCATGGGCCTGAGGAAATTCAGGCTTGATGGTTAATTCCATTGTGCTGGAAAAAAAGAATATAGTCGAATACCCATACAAACCATTACTTTTTTGGATGTTCATTTATACAGAAATTTCTAAGAGATGAAAGATTTGGAGCTTAAAGCCTGTCTTGAGATTTGATGGTTAAACATTACATTCTAGAACTTCAAGATGTAATATTAAAAAAAATTTGGGAAAATTTCCCTACAATGGCAGATGGAGATTAAAATGCATTTGGGGAAATTTCCAACATTCATGAACATAGTGGATAAAACCACATCCTAAATGAACTAACCTGTGGGAGCCAAGCTGTGCCCTCACAACTCTAGCTGAAAGGGGTGTTCAAGAGACAGGATGGCTGCCTCTTGGGTCTTTGGCTAATTAGATTGTAAGGGAAGGGTCAAGAGTTAAGCAGTGGCAGCAAGCAGGTTAGTGAGATAAAGGGATTCTGAAACAGGAAAGCAGTTTTTGGTTTGGAGTTTCCGGTTATAAAAGATGCCAGCACTGGTGACGATCTAACCAGTATCAAAATGGACACAGGATGATGACTGCTCTGTAGTGGCTGTAAACTGAAGCTTGGAAACATGAAGATTTCTAGAGGCTGCCCAAGGAGGCAGATGTGCTTGAGACAAAAATGCACATCTTTTTGCTCCTAGTCGTCCCCACATATCCTTTCCCTTTGGGGTCCGGCACACTCCCTGTTGTTTAGGCTGAGCTGCAATGAGCACAACCAGAACTGCAGATGCTCTGGTTGTAGGTACTAACTAGCAAGGCAGAAGAGGGGAACCGGCAAATCGTTGTCATGGACTGCACCCAACCTGCCGCATGTGAGGGAGGTGTGGCTGCATCACCTTCCCTGATCCCTGCAGTCAGGCCTCAGCCAGGGCTGAGAGCAGGTGCTTCACCCCTCCTGTTGCGGAAACAATTCAAAGACACGGTCGCTGGGTAGAGGGAAGTGTCCACAGGGTGAGTGGAAAGCCCACCATTTATTGGCTACGGGGTTCTTGCAAGCTGGGTCTGCGGGATGAGTTAGCGGCATGCTTCGTAACGTGGGATGTGCCCCCCCCCCGCCCCCATTCCCCATGCCACTCCCAAATCTTCATGAATTCTACCAGCAATCGCCAGATGCTCAGTGTGACTGGATTTCCAGTGGACCCTGATCAAGGGGCTGAGCTCTGCAACTGCGC
>PVKH010033461.1:0-12002 GCA_004027955.1 Chaetophractus vellerosus | reverse complement strand
CCTGTTGAGGTGATCCTTAGGTGATCATTCACATGAGACACAAATGATCTTCACATTCTTTGCCCATACACAGGGTCTCTCCATAGACTCCTCCCCCAGAACTCTTTGTTAATTCCCCAGTTGTGTGCCTCCCAAGTCCCTGACCATCCAGCCAAACCATTGGCCATGGCCCACAAATCTATATACACTCTTTTTTTCTTGCCTTTCCTCATACAGGTGCACTGCTCCACTCACTAGGAAGATTTCCTTCACTACCTTTCAGGTCATATTCCAGAAGGGGCTGTGATGCTGAAGCTGTCTACTTTTTGGTGGCGCCTACATATCCTACAGAACTACCTATAAACTAGGCCCAAATTTTCCCTTCCTTGGTCAAATGGTGGCAGGAAATACATATATATTTATATATGTATGCATATATATACCTGTATGTCTGTATGTGTATGTATTTATACACATACACACACATTCAAATATACTTATAACTAAATTAATGCAAAATAAAACAAAAAATCAGATTTTAACAATAGAACTGCATCTCTGAGGCAACTAAAGCTAGTATCCAAGTTAAAAGTTACATATCAACAAGTCGATTACATTTCAGTAAATTGTAGTAAGTATAGCATTATTTCTTAGTAAATTCAACACTGGCAATTTACCTTCATTGTTAGATTAGATATTTTCTTTGGTTGAACATCAGGTAACGGAGTTGGCTTGCCAGACAAGTAAACAAAGGCCATGTTACAAGATTTACGTATTAGATCTTTAAATACTAGATTAACAACAGCAGAACAATATGCTCAGTAAATGAGAGGAATGTGTGAACTGAGGCCTTTAGACAGAAGAGCAAATTCACACCTCTCATTTCATTCTATAGATGATTGAAGAATAAATAAATAAATAAATAAATAAATAAATAAGCCAGCTCAGGCTAAGGAATATTTACAAAGTCGATATTAAACTCTACTTCAACAACAACTGTTTATTGAACAACTACTCTCTTCCAGACTATGTTACATTCTGAGGATATAAGTCAAACATATTTTTCACTGTAGGTATTCTACATCAAAGACAAAATACATATCTTTCTCCTTAAGTTACTTTCATTCTGAAATGTATGAAGGATACTTACTGACACTATACACTATATACCGAAGTTCATACAAATATAACCATATATATAATAAAAAAGAAACAATATTTCTGCCTTTTTGATTGTATATTCCAGAATAATGGCATTTTAACAGTTGTTAAAATTTAGTGTTTATTTTATACACTGAGATACAAACTTTGTTTTTATAAACAATACTCTTAATAGTTATAGAAAACTGATGGCTATTATTATACCACCATTAAACAGGTGAGAAAATAATGACCTAAAGAGGTTATTTATCCAATGTTCCCAAATTAGGATGGGGTAGAGGTGGAATGTCTGACTCTAAATCTCATGCTCTTAGCTACCAAGCAAATCTTCTTAGAGAAAAATAGAAAATTAAGACTTCAATTTACCACCAGTAAGAATTTTATGTGTTGGGATTGAAATAAATGAGTGGCCCCTTTGCCTCAGTTATCCATCCACAAGTGTGTGGTGTAAACAATGGAAAATTTGGGGTTCAAGATCTGAATTCTTTATTTCCTGGTTCAGTGACCTTGGAAAACGGATTTAACCTTCTAACCTTCAGTAGCTTATCTATAAATCTGTTAAATCATAAATACTTTATATTTTTGATAGTCCTAGATATTCAAGTTTTTAAACATTAAAAAGTTTAATCCAAAAGCAAAATAGTATCATTGCCTTATTTTCAATTTAAATAAAAAGGATAAATGAAAGTTTAAAATAATAGCATTTAAAAAATATGTAAGTAACAACTTTGAAAATTATCTGTGTCAAATTTTATCCAATAATTGTTACCATCCCCATTACAAAGTATAAAATCTTTTAAAAATCCAGGTTTTCTGATTGAATAAGATGACAGTGTAAGGTGCTCTAGGGTGCTGTTCCTCAGCAGAAACAATTAACAACCAGTAAAAACTTGCAGAGCTATCTTCTTCAGAACTCTGGAAAACAGTTAAAAGCTACAGTAACTGGGTGAGGGCTGAATCAAGAACAGTTCCTTTTCAAAAATGGTAAGAGAAGCTTGTGGCACCCTTGCTGATCCCTTCTCCAACCCTCCCTGGCATGGTGTGGAGCCAAAATGTGCTCCCAATGTGGGTCCCTAGATTAGTTCCCAAGGGCAGAGAGTAACCCATATGTACGTACTGCAGCTCTGGTATGTTGGTGACAATAAATAGGCAGGCGACATGAAAGACTGGACCAGAAAACATGTCTCTGGCATAACTTCCTGTAACTTGACCTGCAGGCAGATACAGCATGCAGACAGCTAAAGCAATATAAAAAACAATTAAGTCAAAGTAGCCTGGGACAATTTATTATCTTCTTTAAGTCATACAATAAAGCATCCAGGAGGGGGAGGGAGTCTATTCTATAGGGCGTAGAGGGGCCATTTGAATTTCTGTAAAGGGGGAATTCCTTAAGCCATAAACTAGCATAAGCCTAGGACAAGATATAGGCTCATAAAAGATGGAGAGGACCCTGAACTCCACATTCACTTCAGGCTGATAGGCTAAACTCTGAAGGAGGCCACTAGCCAATGCAGAGCTAATTTGCAAAAAGTATGAAATGGGTTTTTTTTTTTGTTTGTTTTTCTTTGTTTTTGTATTTGTTTTCCTTAGTTCCTGGCACTCAAGTAAATCTCTAGCATATCACTAGCTGGATACAAACTTAAGGTAAAGACAGCTCAGGGACAAAATCTCAGAGTTAACGTTTTGAAATATTAACATGTACAGGTACAAAAAAGATTATAAGAGAAACAAAGGAACATAAAATGATAACCCAAACAAAGGAACAAGATAAAAATCTAGAAGTCACCAGTGAAGAAGACTAGACTTTGGATATACTGGACAAAGACTGTGACAAAATGATCCTCAATATGCCCAAGGAACTAAAGGGAAACATGGAGAAAAATCTAAGATATCAGAAACAATGAATGATCAATACAAAAATCTCAATAAATAGATAGAAATTTTTAAAAGGAACTGAAAGAAATACTGGAGTTGAAGACCACAATAACTAGGATGAAAATTTTCCTACAGGTTGCAATAGCAGATGGGAGTTGGCATAAGAAAGAATTGGTGAATATGAAGACTAGACAATTGAAATAATTCAGGTGGAGGAGCAGAAAGAAAAAAAGTGAACACAGCTTAAGAGACTTGTGTAATACCATTAAGCATACCATATATGTATTATAGGACTCCCAGAAGGAAAAGAAAGGAAGTAAGGAACATTCAAAGAAATAAGGACAGAAAAATTCCTAAATTTAAGGAAATATGCACATAAAAGGAGCCCTCCCCCCAACCCCCAAAAGGATTAACTTGAAAAGAGCCATGTCCGACACATAGTAGTCAAACCGTTGAATGCCAAGGACAAGGAAAGAATTCTGAAAGGTGCAAGAGAAAAGCAGCATATAATGACAAAGGAGTCCCAATAAGTTAAATGCCAATTTATCAGCAGAAATCATAGAGGCAAGAAGGCATGGGACAGAATATTTAAAGAGTTGAAGAAAACAACGGCCAGCCAAAAATTTTATATCCATTGACTGTCTTTCAAAAATGAGGGAGACTTTAAGACATTCCCACATAAGCAAAAGCTGAGAGTATGTCACCACAAGACCAACAAGCAATGTTAAAAGGAGCTCTGCAGACTGAAAGGAATGGACATTAGACAGTGGATCAAAGTGGCATAAAGAAATAAGATGTCTGGTAAAGTAAGGGTAATTATAAATGCCAGTATTATTGTATGATATCTTTTGGTATGTAACTCCATTTTTTATTTCTCACAGTTTCCAAAATGCAAATGTATAAAAAGTAATATAAATCCATATTTTTGGACATACAATTTATAGAGATATAAATTTTAACATGTATAATAAAAGGTGGGGGACAGAGAGCTATAGGAACAGTATTTGTGTAGGTATTTCAATTGAGCTGGTATAAAATAAAAAATGATTATTATAGATTTAAGATGCTAAATTTTAGCCCCATGGTAGGCACAAACAAAATACATGAAGAATATATGCAGAAAGAAATGAGAAGGGACTGAAAATGGCACAATACAAAAACATCAAGTAAATATGAAAGTAGGCATTACAGAAGAATGGAGGGACAAAAAGGTGCAAGACTTGCAAAATGAAATAACAAAATGGCAGAAGAAAGTCTTGCATTGCCAGTAGTTAATTTAAACTTACATTTAAATTCTCATGTCAAAAGGCAGATATTATCTGAAAAGAGATAAAAGCATGACCCATCTATGTGCTGTTTACAAGAGACTTACCTTTAATTCAAGGACATAAATAGGTTGAAAGTGAAAGGAAAAAATAAATACCATGCCAATAGTTACCAAAACAGTTGGGGTAGGTATACAAACATCAGATAAAATAGACTTTAATTCAAAAACTGTTGCCAGGGACAAAGAAGGTCACTGTACACCGATAAAGGGTCAATTCAACAAGAAGGAATAACAATCATTTGTCCAAAAAAGATATGCAAATAGTCAAAGCACTTGGGAAGATTCTCAACATCATTAGCCATTGGGGAAATGCAAATCAAAACCAGAGTGAGATCCCATTTCACACCCACTGAAATGGCTACTAATACAAAAATGGAAAATAACAGGTGTTAGAAAGGGTGTGGAGAAATAGGAACACTAGCTAATTATTAGGGGAAATGTAAAATGGTGCAGCTGCTGTGGAAAAATTTGGAGTTTCTTCAGAAAACTAAGTATAAAATTACCTGGCAATCCCAATTCTAAGTATATATCCCCCCAAAAGTAGAAACTCAAACAGATATTTGAGCAGGTATATTCATAGAGACATTATTCACAATTGTCAAAAGATGGAGGCAACACAAGTGTTCATCAAAAGATGAATGGATAAATAAAATGTGGTGTATACATACAATGGAATGTTATTCAGCCCATAAAGGAATGAAGTTCGGATATGTGGGACAACATGGATAAAACATAATGACATTATGTTGAGGGAAGGCAGCCAGACACAAAAGGACAAATATTGTATGATCTCACTGATATCAAATAATCAGAATAAGAAAATTCATGGAATTTGAAACTTGAATACAGGTTACCAGGGGCCAGGGTGGTGGTAAGGAATGATGAGTTAATGTTTAATAGGTACAGAGTTTCTGTTTAGACTGACGGAAAAGTTCTGGTAATGAATAGTATTGATGCTAGCACAACGTAAATGAAATAAACACCACTGAATTATTTGATCTGGTTATTTGATTATAGGATTTGGTTAAAAGGGGGAAATTTTAGGTATTATATATATTACTGGGATAAAAATAATAATAAAAAACAGGACTATACAACTCAAACAGTGAAGTCTAATATAAACTGTAGGCTATAGTTAATAGTATAATTATAATATCGTTTCATCAACTGTTACAAAAGAGAAAACTGTGTATGTGAGGGGGGTCTACAGAACTCTGTATTGTCTGCATGCTGGATTTGGAAACCAACAACTTCTTTAAAAAAAAACAACTCAGAAAATAAATAATTCCTGAAAGGTTTTGATGGGGGATTTAACAAGATTTACCTGAAAGTTAAGAGGGTAAAAATCTGTACTGACTCTGAGTGATGTTGGCCAAGTCATTTACTCTCTCCAAGCCTCAATTTCTTTCTTTATAAAACTATGAGGTTGGGCTAAATAATCGTTAAGTGCCCTTGCAGGCCTAACATTCAATCAACTGAGAGCTTCAGAATTCTCAGGCTGGGGGCCACTGCCATTTCAGTTCACTCTGATCTGCCTGGAGGATCTTATAAGATCTAACAGCCAATTGATGGGGATGCATTTCAAACACAGAAACTCTAAAGATAGCGGCTATTTGGTCTGCTTTCCTGAATTAAATTGACCTCTCAGCTTTGTAAAATATATCTTTCATTGACTTCAGTTCCAACCACTTAATCCTGGGAAATTAATCGAGGGAGTTTGAGTTTGAATTTCCCTGGTTTTATTGGTATATGGAAAATCTTGTTACTTAAATATCACTTTTGTGTGCTATATTGTAATTTTTAAGAGATTATCATAGCAATCTCCTATTTCTGTTAACAGTCTCTGAAAATCCAAATGGGTTTATTTCTTAAACTGCTAATAACCTTACCCAGTCAGACAAATTATCAAGTATATGGACTACAGTTGAATGCAAACTCATTTTATTTGAGGAAGGCAAGAGCAATACAAAGATTTTCATTTTGAGAGTAAAACCGCCAGGGTGAATTACTTGGGATACAGTTCACCATGATGAAATGTCATAAATTATACTGAAATTTTCTTTGTGTAGGTATTCAGCTTTGTATGTTTTTATTGATAAAATAGCAATTTATTTTTTCTCTTTTTTTAACAGGGACTAACAATTACATTACCCTGGGAAAGAATTTGACTTCTATTCGCTGACTACAGCATTCATACAGAAAACTCTTATTGTCTTATACTAATTTTTACCAAAAAAAAAAACAAAACTTCCTTAACAAGGTCTGCCTCATACCCTCAGCATAAAGTCACCTGCCTTGTGTCCTTTGGCCTTTCATGTAAGAGTAGCTCGAGAGAGCCAGTCATTTCACTCAAATTAAAAGCAGAAGCCAAGGTGGAAAGTATTCACAGATAGAGCGTAACAAATGCGCTGCTTCATGGAGATGCTTTCTCTAACAAAAGCTTGGCAGAGCTCAAGAATCAGAAGAGAAGGCAATGCAGAATTGTACCAGGCTGCACTTGAATCTCTTGCAGAACGCTGGATGATTGCTCCATACACTTTCCCCTCACTGGCCTGCGTTTTGCTTAGAACTTGCTACAATATACAAAAGTTAACCAAAAAAAAAAAAATCAAGGTTTTTTAAGTTCCATGTGTTTGAGTAGAGACTCTAATATTGACCAGCTGCAATCCAAAGAAACCTGTTGGAAAGCTTTGACAAAACCACTGGTTAGTCAGAGGAGAGGTCCTCGTTCCCTTTGCATTAGTCACCCTGTAAAAGATTAAACCTAATGAGCTGTTTTCTACAGGCAAGCACACCCAGGCTTTGCTTCACATACCTACAATTTCTCAATATTTAGCCCAAAATGTGTACACTCTGATGCTGATAGATATCATCTTTCTAGAAACCATTAACCACGGTATTAGCTGTAATAACTTATTGAGTTTAAGGAATGATGCCAAGCAGGGGGCTGTTTGGAGTTGCTGGGAAGCAGTTGTTGAAAGCAGTGTAAAAGAACACATTGGTGGACCCTATGTTTCTAAACACAGAACAAGAGCAAAACATAGTCCACTATCTTCTTGTTTCATCTATTCTACCTTGCCATCCCCTCCTCTGTGACTTTGCTAGGTCAGTTTTCAGCAGGTAGTGCTGCAAGCCTAATTGATTTCATCAGTTAATGGCAACCACCATGAGGGAGTTTGAAATTTTTCAGCATGGAGACAGAACTTCCTGATACCTTTGCCAGACCCTGGGAGGGCAAATGTCCACAGGACTGATATGTTGACCCAAGAGATTTCAGTAGCTCTCTACCTTTACACTATGACATGACATCACACTGGCCAACCACTGGGAAGCTGGCCAAGGGACCCTTTTGCAGTGAATACATTTCTAGAAGTTAAGGATTTATGCCCAGCCATACTTATTCCAGTGTAGTTCTGAAATTAAATGTCATTTATATTCCATGACTGCTTTGCCTTACGAAAAAGTTTATTATTTTATTTTATTTTATTTTCTTGCCTATCTCTTGGGACTTTCATGACAATTGAGATTATGAAGACAAAAAGGTAAAGAAACTGGAAGAGATAAAAAAATTGAGATAAAACAAAGAGGGGGTCTGAAGCATAGAGAAGCATAAATCCAGTCAGTGATAACAATCAATTTGAATTTAAACTCAAAATAAACTTTTATTGAGCTGTGTATATAGCTATATATATATATAGAGAGAGAGAACAGTGTTAGGTAATGTAGAATTAACAGACTATGACACAGTCCCTCACCCTAAAAAGCTTGTATTTTAGTGGAGAAATGGATAAATAATAATTGCTAACACATTTTCTTTTTTTAATTTGTGCCAATCTATGAGCAAAGCAGTATCACTTTTAATCCTCACTACAACACTATGAGATTAAGTACTATTATTATCCCCATTTTATAGATGAGGACCAAGACTCAAAAAAATTAAATAGCATTGCCCAAGATCCACAGTCAGTAAAAAGGCAAGCCAGGAATCAAAGCTAGCTCAATCTTCTAAACTCAGGAATCATGTTAGTTATTGTGTTAGTCAGCCAAAGGGGTGCCTTTGCAATATACCAATAATTGGCTGTTTTTTATAAAGGGTATTTATTTGGGGTAGAAGCTTACAGTTACCAGGTCACAAAGCATAAGTTTCTTCCCTCACCAAAGTCCATTGCCACGTGTTGGAGCAAGACATTTACCGATGTTTGCCAGGGTTCAGGCTTCTGGGTTCCTCTCTTCCCGGGGCTGCGTTTCTCTCCAGGCTTAGCTTCTGTTTCCTCCACAAGGTCAGCTGTAGACCATGAGGCTCTCTAGGCTTTGCGTCTCTCCACAAGGCCAGATGCAGACTATCAGGTGAACAGCTCACTTCTCTTCTCCCCGGGCCTTCTCTCCAACATCAAAACTGCTTCTTAAAAACTGCTTCTCAAATCTTCTCCCTCTGCCTTTTGCCTTGCCTTTTATACTTGAGAACACACCCACCGAGGAGCAGGGCTCAACACCCTACCAACCTGGCCAGGTCAATGCCCTAATCGTAACCCAATCATGCCCAGATGAACAGATCAGTTTACAAGCATGATTCAATATCGATTTTTGGAATTCATAATTACATCAAACGGCTAAAGTTAGGATTATGATATAGTGGCTCACTGATGAATAATAATACCAAGCAGATTGGAATGAATGCTAACACAAAGGTAGGAAAAACTTATTTGGGAGAACAAAGGAGAGAATAGTTTTAACTAGTTTCATTAGAAATTTTATTGCTTGTGTTCCCTGGTGATTTTAATGCCTTCAGGATGTTACAAAGACTCTTCAGTGTCAGTTTAAGATGTTTTGGTATTATTTTCAGGAACTGAGAAGCCCTCTCACCTTTCTGATTTGAGGAGAAATTTATAAGGAAAAAGGACACTTGGTGTTGAGGACCTGCACTGTCGGATACATTGGCCACTATTGCATGTATTGCAGTAAAATGTGGCTAGGGTAAATGAGGAATGGAATTTTTAATTTTATTTAAATTCAAATTTTAAAACTCACACTCAGTTCAGTTCTTGGAAACATTTTTGAATGTTTGGAACACTTTAGGTATGTGAATCTACTTTTTCACCTATAAATTTTATGAAATCTAAATAAAGGTCCAGTATTTCCACTGAAAATTTAACATTGCTTAAGCTGTTCTGCAAGTGTAAAATACACATCAAATTTTGAAGACTTAGGATGAAACTAAGAATGCAAAATATATAATTAAATTTTTTTACTATATTACATGTTGAAATGACAATATTTTAGATATTGGGTTAAATAAAATAGTTAAAATTTTTGATAATTTAAATATAAATAATTTATAGTAAATATATTAATATCAAAGATATACTAAATAAATGTTTAAATATATAAATTCAAATGATAAAATTAATTTGAAAAATTAAATAAAATTATTAAAATTAATTTCACCTGTTTCTTTTTACTTATTTTTTAATGTGGCTACTAGAGAATTTCACATGACATATGCGCCTCACATTAACTTTTCTATTGAATAGTACTGATCTAGTCTAAGAACAGAGACTTTCTACAAACTTGCAGAAAGTATGGGAAATGCAGTGAAATCTAGAGGTCAAAAGCCTCAGGGTGCTGTGAACTTACTAACCAGCACTTTTATTTTGGGGGAAGCAACTGAGCAATAGATGCATACTTATACCTAGGTAAAAGCCTGTAAAACCAATTACAGGGGCAAAAAGAATGGGATGCTTGGACCACAAGAAGCTAGAGTAAGAGTACGATTCTAGGACTCTGAGAAGCAGCTTGTGTGTATGCAGTCTTCCTTTCTCCATGCTGATATAAACTCCATGAGGTCAAGGAAACTACTCTACCTTGTGCAGTGCTACAATTCCAGCAACAAAATAGTTCCCTGTAAGTGAACTATTAAGTTAAACCAACTTTAGCAGCCTGGGAGAAGACTCGCTATCATCCTGGATTCTATCAGAGGACATTAGCCATTTCTTTGCTTATCATTTCGTCTTGCATCTCAGACCTCCCTCCTAGGTTTATGTTTCTTTGACTTGAAGTATATCCTTTAGTCATTCCTTCACTGAGTTTCTACTTGCAATAAACTCAGGTTTTGCTTTTCTAAGAATATCTTTATTTTACCCTAATTATTTAATAATAGTTAATTAAGCATGTGTAATAAAGAGAATGACTACATATTTGGTATTTGACTGCTGATAGCTTTCAAGCCTCACCACTCCTCTCTTTCTGCCACACATTTGGGCAGGCTGATAAGAAAGCCCAGGTGTTCCTTCTTTTGGCACCAGCAGAATGTTCAAACCAGGTAAGCCACAGTCCATGTGAGAATACTCTCACCCCAATCTCATTCCCCATAAATACCATAAAATCCTGTCATTCTCCACTCCCTGCTTTCTCAAGCCATTTTCAGACCAGCTTAAGAGCCCACCTTGCTCTCTCCAGAAAGCCTCATTAGGTTAGTAATAAAACTTTTCCTGCCCTTTGCGTGTGTATGGTATCATCAGTTTTGACATCTGAACTAAATTTAGGTGGGATCCCTTTACACTTCTGTGGGGTGACCACGACAATTGGAGCAGTGAACAGAGTGTCTTGATGATGACTGCCACCACTGGGGGTCTTCTTTCTCCTGCTCTGGTTTGCTAAATGTCTCTGATGCCTGTGGACCAGCACTCTCTTTGAGCTGTACTGCTGCCTGCTGTCAAGTTTGTATTATGAGCTGTGCGGGTTGGTACTGCATTTGCTGAGTCCTGTTATGGATTTAATCAATCTAAGTTGGAGGATTTGATAATCAGGAGGTTGGGATGGGGGGCCCTCCTTAAAGCTGCTCTGGGTCACGTGTCTCAGCACGGACATACTTGTGTGTCTCGGATGGAATCTTGTCAATAAGACTGATGCTAGGCTTGGGAGGAGAACTGTTACTCTGTGACTGCTGGTTGTGTGTCTTAACCAAGCACTGGCCCCATTCCATACAGCACTCAGGGGAAAGACTGATGACTGATTTCTGCAATATACAGGCCCAGTGGGCGGTCACTCGTGGAGGAAGAGCAGTTGCCACGTGGCCTGCTGAGGTCCACGCTCCTAAAAGCAGGTGGCTCACTAGGACCCGACAAAATGCCTTTGGCTGCTGCTGTTAACTGTGTCTCTGTCACCAGAAAGAGGTTCTGATATTTAGAGTTACAGGGAAAAACACCTGTGCCACCTAAGTTCACTCAACCGTTTTCATGGGGGAGAACCTTTAACCCTGATGAGGCTGATAGGAAACTCTCTGGAGGAAGACGTTTATGACATGAGCAGGGTAGGGTGGACAACCCCCAAAGTATATCCAGTAATCAAAACTAATACCGAAAACAAAAACTTGGATATAGGGAAAGGAAACACAAAACTAACACAGAGGTCCACATATTGACACAAGTGGAAATCCAAAATTACTAGAAGACATTATATGACAAGGATATAAAGGAGCACAGATTGTTGCTTGTGTCCCTAAAACACAGGTTCTCAATTAACAAACAACTACGGAGATGTATCAATTGGCAAAAGTTCATGGTCTTTGTTTTGGTCAGCCACAGGAGTGCCTTTTGAAATATACCAAAGATTGGTCAGTCTTTATAAAGGGTATTTATTTGGGGTAGAAGCTTACAGTTAC
>PVKH010033460.1:0-12010 GCA_004027955.1 Chaetophractus vellerosus | reverse complement strand
CTGTGTCCCACAAGCACCTACAGTCCAGGTGGGGTTGCACCATTGTTTGCATTGGGAGCCAGCACAGGACCAAAGAGATCTAACCCTCTCAAACACCCTCCCTACTGACTGGGACTAGTTGTTGAGGATGCAGAGAGGAGTGGAATTATTTCCTACCAGGGAAAAGGGAGGGGGCTGCCAGCAAAGGTTGGAAAACAGCCTCTGAGAAAGTTTAAACAGCAAGGCTCAGAATAGCCTTGAGGCAGTATCTGTCACAACTTCAACCAGGCTTTGAGCTGAGAGGGCTGATGAAGAACACCATCAGCTGGCAGACCAAGAAAGTGAGTATGAGGAAATGAAAAGTAAGTAAGTAGGAGAGGCTTTTTTCTGGCCTTTACAACCTCCCTCCACAAGTCCCTAGGAAGCAAGTCTCCAACCCATTGCTGGGTCCATGGCCCAGATTTGAGCAACTAACAGGAACAATCCTGTAGAGCTAGAACAGACTGGACCAAGAATCAAAATTGGCAGTAACACACAGCCTTCTGTGACTAAATCCCTATGAAAGAGAAAGAAATTGAGCATCAGAGTAAACTCACCATCATAATCAGATGTCTACACATCAGCAGAAACTTACTAGACATACTAAGAAAACGGAAGATATTGCCCAAGAAAAGGAATATATCAAAGGCCTAGATGAGACACAGGATTTGAGACAACTAATCAACGAGATTTATCCAAACCCCCTAAACCAAATCAATGAGTTGAAAGGCAACATTGCTAAAGAGATAGAGGAAATTAAGAGGATGCTGGGAAAGCACAAAGAAGAATGTGAAAACCTAAATAGAAAAATAACAGAGCTTATGGGAATGAAAGACACAATAGGTGAAATCAAAAACACATTAGAGGAGGTTCAAGCAGTTAGGCGTCCACCTACCACATGGGAAGTCCAGGGTTCGGTTCCTTGTGTCTCCTAAAGAAAATGAGCAAGACAGTGAGCAGACGCGTTGCACCAGCACAGCAAGCTGATGCAACAAGATGATCATCAACAACCAGCCTCTCCAGGCAACTGCGGGCACTTTTGGCCTGCACAGACCGAATACTCAGGCACCTGGGGCTCCATCCCCGCACTCCAATATGATGTTTCATTGACCTTTCTGAGCAACTGCAGATGCTTTCAGCCCACACGAACTGGTTTGTTGAGTGCCTTCAATTCCATCTCCACCTATGCACCTCCCATAGGATAGGAGGGAGCTGGTGTTTCCTAAGCCTCTCAGGGCAATGGATGGTACTTTTGGCCTATATGAACTCGACTGTTGGGTACTGTGGCAGTTTGATATTATTTATGAATTCCAAAAAGGGATACTGATTATGTTTGTAAACTGGTCTGATCCTCAGGGCATGATACCCTTTAATTGGTTTAAATTCAAAGGCTTTACATTCACTTGATTAAACCAAGATTAGGGCTTTGATTTGAGCCCCTTAGTGGGCTATATAAACAGACACTCACTCAATGTGAACAGAAGTAGATACACAGAAGACGATACACAGGATTAGAGAGAGCTCCATAGACATGGTGGTGGAGAGAAATTGATCCTGGGGCCTCAGAGAGAGATGGGCCATTCGCCTGACAGGGTACAGTTGACCTTGTGAAAAGACCAGAGCAGCTGAGCCTGGAAAGAAACAAACGCTTCATCCTACAGCTGAGATTGGAAGAAACTGAGCCCATGAAGCCTTAAGAGAGAGAAGAAGGCTGAATGCACTCAGACATTGCCTGCCATTGTGCTTCAACACACGGCAACTGACTTGGCTGAGGAAATACCTTTTATGGTCCCTTGAGTTGGACTCTTCAGGGCTTGTAACTGCAAGCTTTTACCCCAAATAAATACCCTTTATAAAAGCCAAAAGATTTATGGTACTTTGTATCAGTGCCCCTTTGGCTGACTAATACAAGCACCTATGGCTTCACCCCCATCCCCGATAGGACAAGAGGGGGGCGGTGTTTCCCCAGCCTCTCTAGCTAACTCCAGGTGCTTTTGCACCATACAGACTGAAAAGTAGGACACCTTAGCTCCATCCCTGCCCCCAAGTAGGATAGGAGGGACTGCTGTTTCCTCAGCCTCTCTTAACAATTACAGGTACTTTCAGCCTACAGGGACTGGACTGTTGGGCACCTGTAGATCTATCCCCAACCCCTAATAAGATAGGAGGGGGCTGGTGTTTCCTCAGCCAGTCAGGGCAACTGCAGGCACACTAAACCCACATGAATTAGATTGTTAGGCACTTCAGAGGGTCCATCACCACCCCTGGCAGGGGAGGAGGGGGGCTGGTGCTATGTCATTCTACTTGGGAATCTGCAGTCATTTTGAACCCACATGGCATAGATTGCTGCCAACAACTGCAGCTCCATCCCCACCCCAGGCAGGAGAGGAAGGGGCATGAAGCTTCATTGGTCTCTCCGGGCAACTACAGAGGATCTTGGTCTGCATGACTGAGATTATTGTACACAGCTATGGCTCTGTCCCTGCCCCCTGGCAAAGGAGAAAGGAGGGAGAAACTTCATTGGTTCCTGGGCCAAAGTGGGCAGCTTCAGCCCCCACAGCATACAGTACATCCTTGGCTCCTACTAAACAACCAGCAAGGGAGAAAGGGCAAGAAAGCCCTAACTAAAGAGAGAAACTGTGCCCAGAATAAATATATCTCGTAAGACGGTTGCCAAGACACCACCAACAAAAAATTACAATCCATACCAAGAAACAGGAAGATATGGCTCAAAGAAACAAGATAAACCTCCAGATGACATAAAGGACTTGAGACAAATAATCTTAGATGTTCAAACAAATCTCCTTAATAAATTCAACGAGATGGCTAAAGAGATTAAGGATATTAAGAAGACACTGGGTAAGGACAAAGGAAATTTTGAAAGGACAGATAGAAAAATAGCAGATCTTATGGGAATGAAAGGCACAATAAATGAAATTAAAAATACACTGGAAAGAGCAGCTGTGGCTCAATTGGTTGGGCTCCTGTTTACTATATGGGAGGCACTGTTCAGTTCCGGGTGCCTCCTGGTAAAAGCAAGCTGGCCCATGCTGTGCAGTGAGCTGACTCAGCAAGATGAGGCAGCAAAGGGAGACAAGGAGACACAGAAAAACGCACAGCAAATGGACATAGCAGGCACAAGCAGCAAGGGGGGGATAAATAAATAAATTAAAAATAAATCTTTGAAAAAAATACACTGGAGGCATATAACAGCCGATTTGAAGAGGTAGAAGAAAGGATCAGTGAACTGGAAGACATGGCCTCTGAAAAAGAACATACAAAAGAACAGTTGAAGAAAAGAATGGAAAAAAATTGAACAGGGTCTCAGGGAATTAAACGACAGCAAGAAATGTGCAAACATACATGTCGTGGGTGTCCCAGAAGGAGAAGAGAAGGGAAAAGGGGCAGAAGGAATATCTGAAGAAATAATGGTAGAAAATTTCCCAACCCTATGGAAGGACATAGATATTTGTGTCCAAGAAGTACAATGTATACCCATCCATCCGAATAAATCTGAATAGACCAATTCTGAGACACATACATTTTAGAATGTCAAGTGCCAAAGACAAAGAGAATTCTGAGAGCAGCAAGAGAAAAGTGACACATAACGTACAAGGGATACCCAATAAGATTAAGTGCCGATTTCTCATGAGAAACCATGGAGGCAAGGAGGCAGTGGTATGATATATTTAAGATACTGCAAGGCAAGAGAAAAATTCCCAGCCAAGAATCTTATATCCAGCAAGACTGCCTTTCAAAAATGAGGGGGATTTAGAATATTCACAGATAAACAGAAACTGAGTTTGTAACCAAGGGACCAGCTTTGCAGGAAATATTAAAGGGAGTACTTCAGCCTGAAAAGAAAAGACAGGAGAGAGAGGTTTGGAAGAGATTCTAGAAATGAAGATTATATCAGTAAAACTAACTAAAAATGTCAAAAGATTGGTGAAAATAAAATATGGCAGATAAAAGCCAAAGGTCAAAATGGGTGAAATATGAACTGCCTTTACAGTAATAACATTGAATGTTAATGGATTAAACTCCCCAAACAAAAGACACAGATTGAAAGATGGATTAGAAAATAGGAGCCATCTATATGTTATCTACGATAAACTCACCTTAGACCCAAGGATACCAATAGATTGAAAGTAAAAGGCTGGAAAAAAATATTCCACACATGCAGTAAGCATACAAAAGCTGGAGTAACTATACTTATATCAGATGAAATAAACTTTAAGAGCAAAACTGTTATTAGAGGCAAGGAAAGACATTATATATTAATAAAAGGGTCAATTCACCAGGAAAAAATAACTATCATAAATGTATATGCACCTAACCAGGTTGCCCCAAAGTACATGATGCAAACACTGGCAAAATTGAAGGGACAGGGAGCAGATGTAGCTCAAGCAGTTGAGCACCTGCCTCCCACTTGGGAGGTCCTGGGTTCAGTTCCCAGTGCCTCCTAAAGAAGACAAACAAACAATGAGCAGATAAAAGCAAAAACAACAAGCAAAACAATGAGCAAACAACAAGCAAACAATGAGCAAAAGAAAACAAAACAAAACAAAAAAATTCAAGCAGGGAGTGGATGTGGCTCAAGCAGTTGAGCACCAGCCTCCCACACGGGAGGTGTGATGTTCTGCTCCCAGTGCCTCCTGAAAAAAAAAGAAGCAGACAAAAAGCAAAAAACAACAAGCAGACAACAAGCAAAAACAACAAGCAAACAGACAGGGAGCCACCTCAGGGTGGGGGGAACTGAAGGAAGAAATAGATGTCTTGACAATAATAGTTGGAGACTTCAATACACCACTCTCATCATTGGATAGAACATCTGGGTAGAGGATCAATAAAGAAACAGAGAGCTTGAATAATATGATAAATGGACTAAACCCAATAGATAAATACAGAACATTGCACCCCAAAACAGCAGTATATACATTCTCCTCAAGTGTCATGGTTCATTCTCCAAGATAGGCATATGTTGGGTCACAAAGCAGATCTCAATAAATTCAACAAGATTGAAATTATACAAAGAACTTGTTCTGATCATAATGGAATAAAGTTGGAAATCAACAAAGGTGGGAGAGAAAATTCACAAATATATGGAGATTAAAAAACACTATCTTAAATAATCAGTGGTTCAAAGAAGAAATTGTGAGAGAAATCAATAAATATCTCAAGACAAATGAAAATGAGAACACAACATATCAGAACCTATGGGAAGCAGTGAATGCAGTGCTGAAAGGGAAATTTATAGCCCTCAATCCTATATTTAAAAAGAAGAATGAGCTAAAATCAATGACCTAACTACACAGCTGGAGGAACTAGAAAAAGAACATCAAACTAATTCCAAAGCAAGCAGAAGGAATGAAATAACAAAGATCAGAGCAAATATAAATGAAATTGAGAACAACAACAACAAAAAAAAACAATAGAGAGAATTAACAAAACCAAAATGTGGGTCCTCAAGAAGATTAACAAAATCGAAAAACCCTTAGCTAGAATAACAAAGAAAAAAAGAGAGAGATGTGAATAAATAAAATGAAAACGGGAATATTACTACTGATCCCACAGAAAGAAAAGAGAACATAAGAGGAGACTATGAACAAGTGTATGCCAACAAACTAGACCATGTAGACAAAATGGAAAAACTCCCAGGAATGTACGAACAACCTACACTGACCCTAGAAGAAATAGAAGACCTCAACAAACCAATCACAAGTAAAGACATTTTAACAGTCATCAAATGACTCCCCAAAATGAAGAGCCCAGGACCAGATGGTTTCAGAGATGAGTTCTACCAAGCATTCAAAGATTTAAGCTCAATCCTACTCAAGCTCTTCCAAAAAATTGAACAAGAAGGAATGCTACCAGACTCATTCTATGAAGCCAATATCACCCTAATACCAAAGCCAGATAAAGATTTTACAAAAAAAGAGAAGTATAGACTAATTTCCCTAATGAATATGGATGCAAAAATCCTCAACAAAATACTTGCTAAACAAATCCAACAGCACATTAAAAGAATTATTCATCATGATCAAATGGGCTTTATACCAGACGTACAAGAGTGGTTCAACACAGAAAAATCGATCAGCATAACACATTACATGAATAAATCAAAAAAGAAAAATCACATGATCCTATTGATTGATGCACAAATGGCATTTGACAAAATACAGAATCCTTTTTGATAAAAATAATACAAAAGATAGGAATTGAAGGAAACTTTCTCAACATAATAATGGCCATATAAGAAAAACCCAGAGCTAATATTGTACTCAATGGTGAAAGACAAAAAGCTTTCCCATTGACATCAGGCACAAGACAAGGATGCCCACTGTCACCACTCTTGTTCAATATAATTCTAGAGGCTCTAACTAGAGCAAACAGGCAAGAATCAGAAAAAGAAATAAAAGGCATCCAAATCAGAAAGGAAGAAGTAAAACTTTTCCTATTCACAGATGATATGACCTGGGACCCAAAAAATCTACAACAAGCCACTAGATCTAACAATTTCAGTAGAGTGTCAGGATACAAGATTGATACGCAAAATTCAGTGGTATTTCTATACACTAATAATGCACCATCTGAGGAGGAAGTCAGGGAAAAAATTCCATTTACAATAGCAACTAAAACAATCAAATATTTAGGAATAAACTTAACCAAGAATGTAAAACAATTTTTTTCAGAAAACAACAATGTATTCATAAAAGAAATTAAAAAGACCTAAATAATTGGAAGAACATTCCATGCTCATGGATTGGAAGACTAAATATCATTAAGATGTTAATTCTATCCAAATTGATATACAAATTCAATGCAATCCCAATAAAAATTCCACCGACATTTTTTTTTAAAAAAAGGAAAACACAATTATCAAATTTATATGGAAGGGTATAGCGCCCCGAATAGCCAAAAACATCTTTAAAAGGAAAGTCAAATTTGGAGGACTCTTACTGCTGGAATCTAATTTAAAAATGGGCCAAAGACTTAAATAGACATTTCTCCAAAGAGGAAAGACTAATGGCCAAAAAGCACATGTAAAAATGTTCAACATCACTAGCTATTAGGGAATGCAAATCAAAATGACAATAAGACATCATCTTACACTGCAGAGAATGGCCATTATTTAAAAAACAAAACAGTAAGTGCTGGAGAGCATGGAGACGTAGGAACACTCCTTTCACAGTTGGTCCAAATGGAAAATGGTGCAGCCTCTTTGGAATAAAGTTTGACAATTCCTCGGGAAGTTAAATATAGACCTGCCATATGATCCAGCACTTCCTTTACTAGGAATATATCCAGAAGAACTGAAAACTGTGACACAAACAAACATTTGCACACTGATGTTCATAGCAGCATTATTCACAATTGCCAAAACATGGAAACAACCCAAGTGTACATCAATCAATAAATGGATAAACAAAATGTTATATATACATATGATGGAATATTATGCTGCAGTAAGAAGAAATGAAATTGGGACACATATGATAACAAGGATGACTCTTGAAGACATTATACTAAGTGAAATAAGCCAGATACAAAAGGACAAATATTGCATGGCCTCACTAATATGAACTAAATACAAAAAATAAATGCATGGAGTTAAAACCTAGGGTATAGATTAAGAGATAAGAGGAGGGCTGTGAAGGAGTACTGATGCTTAATGTATGTAGAAGTTTTAATTAACTTGATGTAAATGTGTGGAAATGGATAGAGTTGATGGTAACACATTATAGTGAGTAACAGCTGGTTTATAAACGGGATTGTGGCTGAAAAGGGTAGTCTAAGGATGTAAATGTCAATTGAAAGAAAGTTAGAGAACAATCTAGGGACTGAATAAAAAAGCGAACCCAGAGGTGGATGAGAATGTGATTAATAGTACAAATGCAAGAATGTCTTTCTGTGAACTAGAATGGATGTTATATGGGAAAAATACAATTGGTGTGACCTCTGGACTGTGGTTAACAGCAATACTGTAATATTCTTGCATCAATGCCAAAGATGTACTGTTAATAATAGGGAGGTATAGAAAAAAATATGCCAAATGTATTCTATGGACCATAGTTAGTGGTATTAGTCTGATAATATTATTTCATAATCTAATAAATGTTCCACAACAGTGTGGTGTGTTGGTGAAGGGTTGTTGTATGGGAATTCTATACATGTGCATTATTGTTTTGTAAGTTCACAACTTCTATAATAAAAATATATTTTAAAAAATCACATTAGTGGCATACAACAGCAGATACAAAATGACAGAAGAAAGAATAAGTGATGCAGAATACAGAACAGCTAAAAGAAGAACAGAGAGAGAAAAGAATGCAAGAAAAAAAAAACTGAGCAAGGCCTAAGGGAATTGAATGATAACACAAAGCATAACATTATGTGTCACTGCAGTTCCAGAAGGAGAAGAGAAAGGTAAAGGGGCAGAAAGAGTATTTGAGGAAATAATGGTTGAAAACTTCCCAACTCTTATGAAAGACATGAATTTACATGTCCAAGAAGCACAGTGTACTCCAATCAGGACAAATTCAATAGACCCACTCCAAGACACATACTACTTGTAAGGTCAAACATCAAAGATAAGAGAAAATTCTGAGAGCAGCAAGGGAGAAGCAAACCACCACATACAAGGGATTCCCAATAAGACTCTTTTTACTTTTTAAAATTTTTTGTATTTTATTTTTTATTTTTAAAATTATCATTATTATTTCATGTTCTTATTAATTGTATTTGGTTATTTTCTGGCTTCATTTTTGAAGAAGTTTTGGGTCACAGAAGGGTTACAACTATGACAAGGGAGCATGATTGGTGCAGGGTATCAGTGATGGGGGATACATGGGAGGAGGTTCACCTGGGACATATAAATAAGGCATACAAATGTGTTCAAGTGTTCATGGGTGGGAGGAGATTCACACAATAACCAAAAGAGTATCAAATTCCCATCCTGGGGAGCTATGCCAGGTTCTCTAATGGAATAGCAAAAGTCCCCTGTGTACAGGGGCAATGACTAGTGAATGACATTGCAATGACTGATACAGGCCATTATATATCTTTCCATAACTTATAAAAATTGTGTGGGAGAGAGTGTAAACTACAATGTAAACTATAATCCATGTTTAGTGGCAATGCTCCAAAATGTGTTCATCAATTATAACGAATGTACGACGGTAATGAAGGATGTTGTTAATATGAGAAAATGTGTGAGGTGTAGGGAGCAGAGCATATGGGAATCCCCTCTAATTTTTATGTAACATTTATGTAATCTAAGTGGCTTTTTGAAAAAAATAAAAAATATATTTGAAAAAATGAAATCAATGAACACCTAAACAAATGGAAAGATATTGGATGTTCATGGATTGGAAGACTAAATATCATGAAGATGTCTACCCTACCCAAACTGATCTATAGATTCAATGCAATATCAATCAAAATTCCAACAGCCTACTTTACAGAAAAGAAAAGTCAATTACCAAATTTATTTGGAAGGAGAAGTGCATAAGAATAGCCAAAAACCATTCTAAAAAAGAAGAGCGATGTGGAAGGAATTTCACTGCCTCACCTTGAAATATATTACAAAGTTACAGTGGTCAAAACACCATAGTATTGGATAAAGATAGGCACATTGATCAGTGCAAAAGAATTGAGTGTTCAGAAATAAACCCTCACTTCTATGGCCAACCGGTTTTTGACAAACCTACCAAGTCCATGTTGACAGGACAAAACAGCTTTTCATCAAATAGTGCTGGTAGAACTGGTTATCCATAACCAAAAGAATGAAAGAGGACCCCTAACTCACTCCCTATACAAGAATCAACTCAAAATGGATCAAAGACTTAAATATAAAAGCCAGGACCATGAAACTACTAGAAGAAAATGTAGGGAAACATTTTAAAGGCCTGTGGTGTGGTGGTTTCTTGGACCTTACACGCAAAGCACATGCAACAAAAGGAAAAATAGATAATTGGAACCTCCTCAAAATTAAAAACTTTTGTGCTTCAAAGGGGTTTGTCAATAAGGTGAAAAGGCAGCTACTCAATGGGAGAAAATATTGGGAAATCATATATCTAATAAAGGTTTATTATACATGATATATGAAGGTATGTTATAATTCAACAATAAAAAGACAAATGACCGAATTAAAAGATGGGCAAAAGATTTTAATAGACATTTGTCTAAAGAAGAAATACAAATGGCAAAAAACACATGAAAAAAATGTTCAACATCACTAGCAATTAGGGTAATACAAATCAAAGTTACAATGAGTTATCATTTTATACCTATTAGAATGGCCACTATTAAAAAGGCAGAAAACTACATGGTGGAGAGGATGTGGAGAGATAGAAACACTTATTCACTGTTGATGGGAATGTAGAATGGTACAGCCACTGTGGAGGACTGTTTGGTAGTTCCTAAAGAAGTTGAATATAGATTTGCCACATGACCCTGCAATACCACTACTGAGTATATGCCCAGAAGAACTGAAAGCAGTGACACGAACAGACATCTGCACACTGATGTTCATAGCAGCATCATTCACGATTGCCAAAAGTTGGAAACAACCCAGGTGTCCATTAACAAATGAATGGATAAACAAACTGTAAGGTATACTCACGGTGGAATATTATGCAGCTCTAAGAAGAAATGAAGTCATGAAGCATATGACAGCATGGATGAACCTGGAGGACATTATGTTGAGTGAAGCAAGCCAGACACAAAAGGACAAATACTGTATTATTGTGCTAATAGGAACTAAATATATTGTGTAACCTCATGGATTTAACAACTAGACTATGGGTAACCCAGAAAATAGAATGAGCCTAGAGAATGGAAAGCTGAGGGTTAATCTATACATGATTGGTAAAAAGTTAAGTTTGTTAATCTTTAGAAAATGAATAGAAAAGGTGAAAGCACATAATAGTGTTTATAACTAGCAGAGCTATTATATGGGTATGACAGTAGTTGAAAGGGAAAGTCTAAGGTCATGTATATCAATAGAAGGAGTGCTAATAACTTTAGCATGGGACTGTATAGCATAGTGAAACCTCATGTGAAATATGAATATGGTTAATATTGCATATATAAGACTGTTTTTCTTTGAAACTGAACAAATGTATGTTAAAGTTATAAGGTGTTAATATCAGACAAAAAAAAAAAGCATTATGCTCGTGAAAGAAACCAGACACAAAGTACTACATATTGTATGACTCCATTTATATAAAAAGTAAATATAAATTATTTTATAGAGATGGAATTAGTTTACTGGTTATGTAGAGCTGGGTAAGGATAGAGGGATATAGACTTCCAAGGGGTGTGGAGTTTTTCTTTTAGGAGTAATGAAGTTGTTCTAAAGTTTTTTGTGGTGATCAAGGCACAACACTCTAAGTATACAAAAAGCCATTGATTGTACACATTGGATGGATTGAATGGTATGTGACGATATCTCAATAAAACTGCCTTTTTTTAAAAAAACTAGAGGTGGGTATTGGCTGTGGCTCAAGCAGTTGACCGCCTGCTTCCCACATGGGAAGGTCCAGGTTTAGTCCCCAGTGCCTCCTAAAAACAAAAACAAACAACAAGCAAACAAATAAAAAAAACAACTCAAGGGAGCCAATGTGGCTCAGTGACTGAGCGCTGACTTCCCATATATGAAATCCCAGGTTCAATCTCTGGCTCCAATACCTTAAAAATAATAATAATAATAATAATAATAATAAACTATGGGATGGAAAAACAGTTTATAGATTTTAGTATTTTCTTTTTTTTTTTTTTTTTTAAAGATTTTTTTTTTTTTAATTTATTTTATTACATATCTCCCCTTCCCCCCTGCTGCGGCGACGCGCCGAGACTGGGTCACTGCGCAGGCGCGGCTTTCCCCACTTGTGGGCGGCTTCTGCTTCCATCACGGCCGGCTTTTCAGTTCGCGGGTGGCTGGCTGCGCTGGATTCGCGGGCGACCTGCCCTGCCCGTGGCGGCTTTTGCC
>PVKH010033459.1:0-12002 GCA_004027955.1 Chaetophractus vellerosus | reverse complement strand
AATAAATCTAAAAAAAAAAAAAATGAACACAGCAAGAGCAAGCAGAAAGCGGGGGAGATATATAATAATTTTTTTTTTAAGTCTATTCTAAAAAAAAAAAAAAAAAAAAATCCTGCCTGGACCTTCCCCTATTCCACAGCCTCTGACTGCACATCTAAAGCACCCAGAACCTGGGGAATCCCAGTCGCATCTCCTAGGGAAGATTCAACAGAATGGCTTAGGATCTGCTTTCAGGGGGCTGTAAGACTTATTTCTGCCTAAGACGGACACTGAACCTTTATAAGTATAGACATACAAAAGAAAAATGTTTCAGGAATTGATAATGCCACACACACACATACAATCTCACTAGAAGGGGTAGAACAACACCTACTTTTCACCTACTCTCGTGTTTCCTTATCTTTACCTTTCTATTCTTAATTCTTTAGGTCTCAATATTTGTTTCTACATACAGAGCCCACTTCTGGACATCAGAGTGAAGGAGGTAGGGTAGGGAGGGGATAGCTGGATTGGGAAGGATGTTCAACTTCTCACTCATAAGGCTGTGGTAAGTACTCAGTCCCTCTCATAGTGCCATTTAGTAGGACTCTCATGGCCTTACTAGAGATCCACCAGTCCAGTGCTTCACCTCTTGGGTTGAGTCACTTCTTGCCTTGATTACTGTTTCTAGTCTTCTCTAATCTAGACACCACTCTGATAACAAATGCCTTTCAGCAGAATCAAGTTTAGGCAGGAGAGGGAATGTGATCAAAATCCTAAAAAGATAGCTCTCTACTTCAGGACAAAATCTAGATTCCTTAGCTGCAAATTCCTTCCTGACTAGGGCTCCCAGCCTACTTTGGGTTTCATTCTCCTGTTTTCCCTTTGTTCCCTCTCTTGAGTTCTCTCTTAAACCTCCACATAGAAACCACTGACAGCTGTGCCTGGAATGCTTCCCTCAACCTTTACTACTTAGTCTGTGAGGCTGGCCACCAAGGTTAGTCTCCCATGTGTCAAACCCTCTAACCTGTTCCCAGGGAACTCTGAGAAGAGAGCTTTGAGGAATTCCAATAACTACAAACTGAGGTAAATGTTGTGAAGGACCAATATCACCATACTGCTGCTGTAAGAGCATGAAACAAACTTGACTTAGACCAGAAGGTCACAGAGGGCTTCTTTGCAGAGGCGACCTGAACTGAGACTTAGGTTCAATTAAGAGAAGAGGGGTGGGATATGGTAGTCCTTTCAGGCAGAGGGAAGGTGTATAAAATTCTGTATAGGAGAGAACTAATGAGTTGGAGAAACAGAGAGGCCAGTGTGGCCACAAGACACAGAGTATGGGGGCATTTCAGAGCCAGCCACATTGGATCAGGAAGATGACTAAAGACTTTGGTATTTAGCTTAAAGTACAGGAGGAAACTACCTGCCCACAGAGCTTTAACTGGCAGCCAGTGGGCCCCCTGGTCCTGGCCACACACCTTTTCCTTGGCCCCTCACTTACCCACATCAGTAGCCTGCACCTGGGCATCCAAGGGAACACCTGTCACACAACCCCCACAGTCCTGAATGCCAAGATCGGGGTGGGGGACGTGGAGGCCTCTGTTCCTGGAGGTGTGGCCTCCAAGGTAATGGACCTCTGGCAGGGAGGCCTGAAGGCTCTTCAACTGTTAAGGTTCTGTGTACTCCCTCCAGAAAAAGCACAGTAAGATGGGCTTCGGTAGAAGAGCCTCTCCAAGGCAGGCTTCTTCCTTAAGGTTCTTACTTTTGTGGAACTCATGCTCTGAGACTTCCCAACTCCAGAGGCTAGGAGAAAAAGCCCCAAGAGGAGCCCTTCTTGGGTGAGAAAGAGGCCAGAACACCCACCTCAAGTTGGCACAGGTAGATTTCCTATGGGAGGAACACAGTTGATTATCAGATTTGTGCTGCTGAGGGCCACAACTGCTGGGAGGAGCCAGGTTGGAGTTACTGGGCAGATGGCTGGGGTCCCTTTACTGGCCAAGGGCAAATCCACCCATTCCTCCTCTTTAAGGAAGACAAGGAGCCCGTGAGGGTAAGCAGGCGTGAGTGGACCTCAAGCCCAAATGGGTGCTGGGTGGGAATGGCAGCGGTTCCACCCCATGCCCCAAGTTACACGTTAGGGTTGGGGCGACTCCTTCCTCCGCAGGATTGTCCTTTGTGGGTTGCCGATTTCCCTTCCAAGAAAGGAGGGGGGCGGGGACCAATAGAGGAAAACTTAAAGGAGAAAGGCCGAATCCAGCAAGGTCTGGTCGTCGGTCAAGTACAACATTCCATTCTCTGTCCCCCCTGGCTGGCAACTCATCTCTATCCACGGCCAAACCATAATTTCCCCCTTGGCCCCATGGGGCGGGTGGGGGAGGCTGGCAAGGCAAGGGAGCGCTGCCAGAAACGTCCCAGAGATTAAGGAATGGGCAGCGGTGAGAGTTAGCGGACCCACGGAAGGCACCTTCAGAGGTTTGGTCTGCTCAGAGGAGTTAACTGGGAGGCATCTGGGCGGGGCTAAGCAGAGGGGGTGGGGGAGGACCTGGGGAGGGCAGCCAAGGTAGGGAGGGGATGGACTCCGGAACCACCGCAGCTTCTGCTGAGCAGAAGACAGTACGGGTGAACCTGGTGTTGCAAAAAATCCGGCACCAAAGAACCCAAGCAGCACTCAGAGGAGCGGAGGAACACAGAACTTTATTATGTAGAAGGCAGGGGAGTCCGCAGGGGATCAGGAGATGGCGCCCACATGGGAGGAGAGGACAGACTCCAAATTCTGAGCCTCGGGCCTTGACTTTCATGAGTTTATATATGGACTTTACGCTGGCAAATTCCTAAGGGGGGGGGGGGTTAAGAAAGCAGAAGCACCAGTTTAGCTTATCGGCTAGCAGGCTGTACAACAGGCCAGGATTCCACCCGGCCAGGAGTACGCAGGCGGGCAGGGCAGGGCTATGCTAACCAGAATGCAGGCTTCAGATAAGAATGCCAAGGCACAGGCTGGTATTTCCTTATCACTGGGAGGCATGTTTTAAGCCCACCAGACTCCCTACCCTTCCTCAGAGATACTGATTCCACTGGGGCTCCCCGGTCAAAGTTCAGGAAACAGCACAAAGAGGTTTTTCAGGGGGAGGGGGGCGTCACTTTGTAGCTGTATTAGTGGGAGGTGGAGGTGGAAAATAAAAAGGCGAAGAGTTGAGGGCAGATAAGAAACCCTGCACATGTAGGCCGGAAGCGGCGGAATCCCTCAAGCATCTCTCCGTCCATACCTAGGCTCCGGTGGAGTCGCTCACCTCTCCATTGGTCCCGAACACACAAGGATGGGCAGTGAACTGGGTGTTGGGGTGGGTGAAAATGGGGGCTCCCACAACCATAGGAGGTAGGAAAAAAAACACATGGATGGGGCTCAGAGAGTTGCAAGAAGCAGATGTCCATCCCTGGGGCTCTAGTAGGACCATCATCAACCAGGTTATGGAGGGAGCAGAGCCTAAGAAAGCCGTAGAAGAAGGCAGGGGAGTCTGCAAGGGATCAGGAGATGGCGCCCACATGGGAGGAAGAGTCCTGACCTCTACAACACTTAGGCTGCTACAGTCTGCCAAATTTGCCACTGCCCCTGCCCTATGTCAACTGCCCCACCACCACTTCACTGCTCTGTTCTCAGGTCCTCGTACTGTAACCCTCCAATACTCCTCAGACACTGGAGCTCAGGACCTCTGCACTGACCCTTTCCTCAAAGTGAAACATTCTGCTCACATAAACCTTTCCTCCTATTGGAGGAATATATTTCCACCATATATCCACAGGACTCTCTACCACTGCTTGGTGTTACTGTTCATTCTTCCCCTCAAATTCCCTCCTCCATAGAATGTAAGCTCCGAGAAAGCTGGGTCCTTTACTCTTGTTCACAGCTGCCAAGACCTAAAACAGGGCCTGATATCCAAGAGGCGCTCATTAAATAAATTAGGTAGCATTTATTCTGCCAGGCATTGAATTTATTCTGCCTGGCATTGTTCTGGACGCTTTGCCTATCTTAACTCATTTACTCTCCACCATATCCTGTGAAGTAGGTACCCTTTTATTATTTCCAGTCTCATTTCACAAATGAGAGACTAGGGTTAAAATATTACAAATGAAAAGTAAATACTTATGAACAATCCCTTAATTCTGTACAGATGATAGTGACTGCCATCCTGATCTGTCCTACTCCCCCTCCCCACTAAAAAGTAGAGAGGTGCGCTGCCAGCATTGTGAGACAGCGAATTGCAAGGATACGGCCTGCGGTCCATCCAGGGCGGGAGGCACTATAATATATATACGCGCCGTGCGGCTGAATGAGAAGCCGGTAGGTAGCCAAGTATACGGATCCTTGGTTCCCTGTCCGTGGGCACGTATTTCAGGGCACGCCTGGACCCCGGATCCGCGCGCGGGCTTTTCTATGAGAAGCTCGGGTCTAGAACCGACTTGGCTGGAGTCCCCAGATATGAGAACCCCAAGGTCCTTCCTCCCGACTTTTCAGTTTCTGCTAGCTCCTCACGCTGTAGCCTAGGGGTGGAGAGCTATTTTTAGATCTACCTGGAGTGCCTGAGTCAATATATTGAAAGCACAAATCTCTTGAGGGAATAACCGCCCCCTGTGCAGGAAAATCTGCTAGGGTTTTAAAGTTTATAAAGGTTATTTTTTAGTGCAGTATTTTTCATATTGCCCATCTGTACTCACACTCGCGACCTCGGAACTAAGCTCCCTCCACGTTGCTGTCTCAGCCACCAAGCGGAAAGGGCGGAACTTGCGCGGTGCCACGTAAGGGCAAAGAAGGCGACCTTTTTTTGGAATGTGCCGTACATTTCAGCACTTCCGCTTCTGAGACATCATGCCCCAGTGAATGTTTGAGGAGTCTTTTTAAACTCCTGTTCATTTTGGTTTCAGAAAAGATTTGTACGGCGCTGTCAAATTATGTTACGTGGCGGAGGGACCATGATGTAGTGCGATTTCACCACGCCCTTTGATCCACACGGCTCCTCCATCTTCAGCAGAAGCGACTCGTGGGGGCCGCCATTTTGCGCAAGCGGGAGGGTATTTCCGGTTCCGGCGCTGGGCCGCTCGGTCTTTTTCACCGCAGGGCCGCGGCGGGAGAAGCTGTGGCTATCGGTTCTCTGAGCTATCTGGTGCCATCCTCGTCGCTGCGGTGACTCCCACGCCTGCCGCTGCCATGACTGAGCAAATGACCCTTCGTGGCACCCTCAAGGGCCACAATGGCTGGGTGACCCAGATCGCTACTACTCCGCAGTTTCCGGACATGATACTGTCGGCTTCGCGAGGTACGGGCTGAAGTGCAGGGACAGGGAGAGGGGATTACATGCGTGGCGGGGTTGAGCAGAAGACCAGCGAATTACGGGCCCCAGGGACTTCTCTGTCCCGTTATGAGTGGGGACTTGAGAATTCTGAGCTTAGGTCCCATCCTCTGTGAGCCCGCGAGGCCCCGGCATTTTTGCAGATGAATGCCTTTGGCACCCAGGAGCATTGGGGATCTCTTATCTCTTGCCGACCAGCACGTATGTGTGGCTAGGGGCCTAGGGGCGGAGCGGTGATGATCCCAACATGCCATCTGAATGACCGTGCTGAGAACCAGAGGCTGTTTCTGAGCTGCCGCCCGACCCTTGGTGGGGAATGGGTGGACCCAGAGGGGCCTCGTGACTGACATCTCTCTGCTGGCCGGCGCCTGCCTTTTCCACCCTCTGTTCTCCTTTTCCCTTCTCTCTCTCTCTCTAAACTTGATAACATCTGGAGGCTTTCTGTGTTTTCCGATAGCTCCCACATTATTAGAACTTGTCTCCTAGAATCATAGCTGGTAATTAATCATAAACTTTGTTGTGTGGGACACATTTTCATGAAAGTATTGAGTGATGTAGCATGCAGAGCAACTTTTTCAGCATCAATTGCTTCACTTCTGGCAACCGTCAGAAGTAGTTGCAGGAGGCACAGAAACGGTAATCCTCCATCCATACTACTGTGTTTCTGCATTAGATCTCAAACAAAATATATGAAATGTTTAGTTGGTTTGAATCTCAGAAAAGGGTATCCACAGTCTTGGACAAAGTTTTGCACACTTGGCAGGTTCTCGTGGTACAACTTAAGTCTACCTGCCTTTTTATTCTGGAGTACTGAATCACTCGGCCCACTAGTAACTTGTCTCTAATTACAGATTCCACTGCCTCTCACCTGTCCCAATTTGTTTTATAAGCCCATCCATGACCTTGAGATTTCCTCAGTAAGTCAACAAGGAGGCTGGCAGGACCACTGGGGTTCCTAACTGGGTTTCCATTTGTTTTATCTCCCCTTAGACAAGACCATCATCATGTGGAAGCTGACCAGGGATGAGACCAACTATGGTATCCCCCAGCGTGCTCTGCGAGGTCACTCTCATTTTGTTAGTGATGTGGTCATCTCCTCAGATGGCCAGTTTGCCCTCTCAGGCTCGTGGGATGGAACCCTGCGCCTATGGGATCTCACAACGCAAGTAGCTGCTCGCTTAGCTCTGGGACCATGGGGAAGATCTGGACACAAAAGTAGAGGCTGTAGGGAGATGTCTTGTAGGGGGTATCAGGTCCATCATGGGAACTGTAGGCAGGGCTCCTAACTGTGTTTGAACTGAGTAATTACTCAATTCTGAGGCTTTTTGCTGAGGGGTGGTCTAAATGAATTATCTTAGTCTGGTATATTGGTTGGGAATATGCTGTGGTTTGAACATGTTCTCTTTTGTGAGCTCTGACCTGGATTGTGGTCAGGCAAGTAGCAGGAGTAATGGAGAATCCTGGTGATGACAGATGACATTGTCGGCCAATCCCAGTGGGGAGGTGAAGACATGTCCTGCAATTCTGAGGGGATTCTCAAGCATATGCTTAGTCAAGGATTTGCTGTGGCCAGAACCATGTCTGGCATTGTGGAAGTAATGGGACAGGGAGGAACAGGGATATCATGGACTGTGGGTGGAGTGTTTGCAAAATCTTTCTAGAGAGTAACCAAGTCCTCCTTCTCAGGGGCACCACCACCCGCCGATTTGTTGGCCATACCAAGGATGTGCTGAGTGTGGCCTTCTCCTCTGACAACCGGCAAATTGTCTCTGGCTCTCGGGATAAGACCATCAAGCTCTGGAATACTTTGGGAGTCTGCAAATACACTGTCCAGGTAAAGTGAAGGCATGGATAGAGAGCACATGTTAGAGGTCCTTTCCTTCCATTTTTCTTTACCTTATGTGGTGATTTCAAGTCTTGCCTGGAACCTAAAATTCCAGGGATGAGAATGCAAGGCTGCCAACATCCATCCCATCTCACATGGGCAAGGGGAGGGGTGGGACAGCTAGAATTTTTTTGACAAAATGGTTTCCCTCTACTTCCTTTGCATCTGTAGGATGAGAGCCACTCAGAGTGGGTGTCTTGCGTCCGCTTCTCTCCCAACAGCAGCAACCCCATCATTGTCTCATGCGGCTGGGACAAGCTTGTCAAGGTGAGTTTTAAAGTTGTAAACTTACAAAACATGTACATCGGTTTTTTCTTTATTTTTAAAGGAGCTTTAGATTACATCAATGTTATGTTAAAAATATAGAAGATTCCCATACATCCATCCCACACTTTCCTCCAACAGCATCTTTCATTAGTGTGGTACATTTGTTAAAATTGATGAACATATATTGAAGCATTACTACTAAACATGGTCTGTAGTTTACATTATGTTTTATACTTTGCACCGCACAATTTTATAGGTTTTGACCAAATTTTTAATGGCTTGTATTCGTCATTGCAATATCATGCAGAATGTTTACAGTGTTACAAGTTCTTCCATTACTAGAATAAGTCTACTGTAGTCCATAATTGCATTCCTCTCTTATGTTTGTTTGTTCCTCCATCTTGGGGATTTGGGGCCCTCAATTGACTTTTTTCCTCCTGCTATTTTTTCCCCCTCAGTTCTGGCCATAAGTTTTTGGTGTTAATAGCAAGAGGAAAAAAGTATTGAGTTAATACTCAAGTATTGAATTATTGATGAGCCCGGAGCCCCTTGTAAGGCTCCACACCACATACGGCACTTATTTTATCCCCAACTGTCCTTAAGTGGCCAAAACAAATTATTTAATCTCTTTTTTTGTTATTGGTAGACTGATAAATGGTTACTCTACCCAGGAATGCTTTTAAATGATGTGTCATGCTATTTTTCTTGGGCCCCAACCCTGGCTGATCTGGTTGCTCACCTGTGGCCCTCTGCCCCTCTACTTAGGTATGGAACTTGGCTAACTGCAAGCTGAAGACCAACCACATTGGCCACACAGGCTACCTGAACACTGTAACCGTCTCTCCAGATGGATCCCTCTGTGCTTCTGGAGGCAAGGTATTCAGGGACCAGGAACCTCCTACTCAAAGTGTGGCAGTATAGTAGAAAGAATACTTAATGGTTTAATTTCCTAGCTTCCGAAACAACTGCCATACATTGGGTGGCTTAAACCACGGGAATTAATTGGCTTGCCGTTTTGAGGCTAGAAGTCTAAATCAAGGTGTTAACAAATGCTTTCTCCCCCAAAGACTAGCATTCTGGGCTGAAAACTGGCGATCCTTGACTTTCCTGTCACATAGCCGTACACATGGCAGAGTTTTCTCTTCCTGCTTCCATTGACTTCTCACTTTTCCACGTGGCTTTCTCTCTTTTGTCCAGTTTTGTTTGCTTACAAGGACTTCAGCCATATTGGATTAAAACCTGCCTTCCTTCAGTTTGAATACCCCTTAACTAAAAGTCCTATCTCCCTGCTAGTGTAGGTGGGTGTGCCTAGGGGCCTAGGAGCGCAGCAGTGATGATCCCAACATGCCATCTGAGTGACTGTGCTGAGAACTAGAGGCTGTTTCTGAGCTGCCGTCTAACCCATGGCTTGGTGGGGAATGGGTAAACTCCAGAGGGGCCTCATGACTGAAATCTCCTGGCTGGCCAGTGCCTGCTCTATCCATCCTCTGTTCTCCTTTCTATCTGGAAGCTTTCTGTGCCTTCTGATAGCTCCCACAGTACTAGAATCATGACTGGGTTCCAAAGGTCACAACCTTTTACTTGAGCATACCTTTTTTAGAGGATGTGATTCAATCCTCCAATACTTGACAAGATAATAAGACAGCAATCCGAGAATAAATAGGATTTCTGAAAATTGTTTTCTGTAAAACTAACTTGAAGCAGTTAATAAGATTAGGGTGCTATCCATTTACAACTGATCATAGTGAATTTTTTAAAGGTTTTAGAGGTTCTTGGTGTGATTAGTGTAGTTTTCTGCATTAAAGGGAAGGTATATAGAGGTTATATTGGTACTTGAGTTATTCCCTTACAGGAAGCTCTGGAAACTGGGCAAAAGTTTAAGAACTGATTGGGACAGATGGGATTAACATGTGGAAGAAGTGTCAACATTGACCTGACGTGTCTTCCCAGGATGGCCAGGCCATGCTGTGGGATTTAAATGAAGGCAAGCACCTCTATACCCTGGACGGCGGGGATATCATCAATGCTCTATGCTTTAGTCCCAACCGCTACTGGCTCTGTGCTGCCACAGGCCCCAGCATCAAGATCTGGGTGAGTATGGGGTACGCAGTTCAGGCTAAGTACCAAGCTGCACTCTGGGAGCTTTCTCTACCAATGGTATGATCACTAAGTATGCCATCTGACTATCTGCTGAGATTTAAGCTTCCTAAACAACCATCAGCCTGTCTGTGGAGTCCATGGGAGGGCAAGTTAAAACTTCCCAGGATTGGGATTTGAAATAGTGGGACACTAAAAGTTTACTTTTATTCAACCTCAGCACATTTGGGTCCTTATCATTCTTTATTGTTGTGAGCCTGTCCAGTGCATATCAGGATATTTAGCACATCCCAGGCTTCACAAGACCAGTAGAAATCTCCCTCCCCCTCAGTGGTGACAACCAGAAATGGCCAGATATTGGGGAATGGGGCGGTGGGGGAAATTCCATTTTGAGAAGCACTAAGTTACAAAGGGGCTATTGAGAAGTGAGCTCTCTGTTTTGGTATTGAAAATCTTTGCTTTTATTTTTTTATTTTTTTTTTAAGTTTATTTTTTATTTATTATATATCCCCCCCCCCTTCTGCTTGTTCTTGCTGTGTTCATTTTTGCGTTCTTCTTTGTCTGCTTGTTTCTCCCCACTGTGGCGTCCCACCGAGTCAGCTCACCGTGCGGCGGCTTGCCTGCCCAAGGAGGCCCAGGGAACCGAACCCAGGGCCTCCCATGTGGTAAACCGGAGCCCTACCAATTGAGCTACAGCCGGTTCCCAATCTTTGCAATTTTTAGGCCTCATTAGAGAAGGGTCAGTGGCATTAAATAGTGTTCATGGTTTCTTTTCCCTGCTTACCAGGACTTGGAGGGCAAGATCATCGTAGATGAACTGAAGCAAGAAGTTATCAGTACCAGTAGCAAGGCAGAGCCACCCCAGTGCACCTCTCTAGCCTGGTCTGCTGATGGCCAGGTAAGTGGATTTCTCTCAGGTGACACTGCTTCCACCTTTTTCTCCCTCACATTCTGCTCTTGGTGAGACTAGTCTGCCAGTCACAAGATCTGTCTCTTTGGCATAAGGTAAAATAACAATGAAAAGATGAGCTGGTTTGTGATCTGAAGGGCACTGGTTGCCTGTCTTTTGAGGTTAATACCTTGATTAACTCTAGCAGTTGGCAAATATATGAATCCTTGCCACCAGTTATTCTAGGAATGCATAATCACCAACCACAGTCTGGTATGTAGAAGAGCAAGGTTATTTTTTTTTTTAAAGGGGCATCTGTGTACTACCAGTGAGACTAGAGCTCCCTGGCTTTGACCTGGTCTAATTCAGTATAATTTCTCTTTTCTTGCAGACTCTGTTTGCTGGCTACACAGACAACCTGGTGCGAGTATGGCAGGTGACCATTGGCACCCGGTAAAAACTTGTGACAAAGCTTTATAAATAAAGGAAAAACTGGCTCTCTGGCATTTTGTAAGTGTCTTTCTCTGAAAAGCAAAGACACTTCCTATCCATGCAGTTTACTTGTTTAAAAAAAAAAAACTTCAATTACAATGATAATGGTAAACTGGCAATAGTAGTGTAATGAGATGTGTGAACCAAGTAAATAAGGATTTGGGCAGAGGGATATCAGTATGTGGGTCCCCCATAGTGTTGGGGTGGTATGAGATGTGAGTTACTGGAATGTTGTATAGGATAGGGCTCCCTAATCTTAATCATAGTCCTAGAGCCAAAAAGCAAAAAATCAGGTTGGTACTGAAGTATATGGAATAAATGAGAAACTAGGTAGGATATTCAAATGAGGGGTCATTGGTCTGTCAGTCCCTATCCAAACTCCAAGTTATATCCTCAGTTTCTATTCACCTAAAGGAAAGGACTTCAGAGAAGAAGCAAATAAACTTTTTATTCATATCCACAACACAGTCCACCTCTTCCCAAGAAAATGAATTAACCTCAGCCATCAAAGCAGAGGACAAAAGCTGATAAATGGCAGAAGGCAAGGGGTTGGTTACTAGAAAAATAGATTATACCCAAGGCTGTCCTCCTGGGGATCCAAACCCCTGTCCCCAGGTTCCCCATCAGGGCTTGCCAAATGGAGGGAACTGAAGGCATGGAAAGAGACTGGAAGCTGACAATTGATGAGCAACTCCATTAAACAAAGGGAAAAGGAGGAGCCTGGCAGTGAAAAGAACTGGAGGGGTGAGAATGGGAGTGAGCTTTGCTCCTAGATGGGAATGCTAGAAAAATGAGGGACAAAATAATTTAAATTTATTGGGTGATGTATGTAGTTTCAATCATGTCGACCATTCCAGATCTCACTGAAGCTAAATTCTGGCCGGTCTATGGAGGTAGAAAATGGGGGTGGTAGGAAAGTTTAGAATCCCTCCTAGTTCCCCAGGGAAGTAGACATTTCTCTATTACCCAGCTCTACCCTTTTCCTCAGCCTGCCTCCCCAAAACAGCTTCCAAATCCTTAGCTAAAATTTGCACCAGAAATAAAAATTGGA
>PVKH010033458.1:0-12007 GCA_004027955.1 Chaetophractus vellerosus | reverse complement strand
GGCAACAATCCCTTGTCGGATTGGTCGGGTCTTGGCACTGTAGATGATGGGGTTGAGCACAGGAGGCACAAAGAGGTAGATGCTAGACATGAGCGTGTGGACCATGGGTGAGGCATGCTTGGCAGCACGATGCATCACAGACACACCGATCATAGGCACATAATACACAAGCACTGCACAGATGTGTGACACACATGTGTTGAGAGCTTTCCACCGCCCTTCCCCAGAGGCAATGCCAAGCACTGTGTAAAGAATCAGCACATAAGAGACCACGATGAGCAGTGAGTCCAGTCCAAAAGTGGCCAGGACAATGGCCAAGCCCAGGATGCTGTTGAGCTTCGTATCAGCACAAGGCAGTTGGATCAGGTCTGAGTGCAGGCAGTAGGAGTGGGAGAGGATGTTGGAGTGGCAATATGGCAGTTTCCTCAAAAGGACTGGAAGAGGAGCCATGAGTGCCACACCCTTCAATGTAATGCCCAGCCCTATGGAGATGATACGGCGTAGGGTCAAGATGGCTGTATACCTCAGTGGGTTGTAGATGGCCACAAAGCGGTCATAACTCATGGCCAACAAAACCCCTGACTCCATGCAAGAGAAGGTGTGAATGAAGAACATCTGGGCCAGGCAGCCATCAAAGTCAACCTGGCGGGCATCAAACCAAAGAATGCCCATGACAGTAGGCAAGGTGGATACAGAGACTCCCACCTCAGTGATGGCCAACATGGAGAGGAACAGATACATGGGTTCATGCAGGGACGGGTCTGCCTGCACAGCTGCCATGATTATGCTGTTGCCCACAATGGCCACAATGTACATGGCGAAGAAGGGGATGGAGAGCCAGCCATGTAGGGCCTCCAGTCCTGGGATGCCAGTCAGGAAGAAGGGTAACAGATCAAGACTCACATTGCCTGCAGCTCCCATATCACCAACCACAGAGAACAGTCTTCACCTGCCATTTAAAAACACAGAAGTTAGCTCTCACATTGAAGATCTGCAGCCTTAGCAGCTCAGCACAAAGACTGCAGGAAGGAGATAGGGGTGGGTATGGGGAATTGGAGGCATCTACTTCTGTCTGAGTAAGACAAAACATCTCCCAACACCTGTGCCAATGCACACTTTTCTAACTTCCTTGCTCCCCTGAGCTCCAGAATCCTAAAATGTTACCATGGTAAAAGGCATATTGTGAGACCACCCCATCTTTGAGCAAGGCAGCAGTTTAAAAGTTAAGTGCAGAAAATTGAATTAAGTCACACCTGCATTAAAATTCATTCTCAATCAATTATCAGATAGGCAATGTGGGTACCTTACTTATACTTTGTTTCAAAGTCACAGTTTGTTGTTTTGTTTTTTGTGATGTTAGTTGTGAAGAGCAGGTAATACTAATTCTATACTCTTATGGTTGGATATAAGTAAATAATGAGATAATATTAGATGTGCGGTGTTTTGTAGTTCTGCATTTGAATTTTCAGCAGACTTTAATTTGAACCCAGTCAACAATTTTCCCTCCCTGGGACCTTGAACAGATAATTTAACAAATTAAAGTCTCAGTGTCTCCATCTATAAATTAGGGCTAAAACTATACCTTGTATCACTGTTTTAAGAGTAAACAAGATATTGCATGATACATGGGACAAAAATAACTATATTTTTCTTATTTGTTCTCACCCACTCATTTTACAGGGAGACATAAAGACCCAGAGAAGAAGAGTGAGTATTGAACCCAAGATTTCAGTCACTGCCTGCAGAGCCTGGATTATAGTTTAGATCTCCAGATTCCTCCTATAGTGGTGTTTCCATTTCATTATGGAGATGGGAGTAAACCCAAGTCTGATGTAGGAAGGAGTCATCAGAAATAATTGATGTTTAGCTTTCTTAATGTGGATCTGAGGAGACAATGATACCTGGGAAAGTGGTCATTTCCATGGGCCCCAATTCACCCCGGGGAGGGAAAAGCATTTTGAATTTTATGAGGCTGTGATTTTAAAAGCTTAAAGAGAGATATATAAGAATGTGGGTGGTGAATGAAATAGCCACTGCAGGTGAAAATGATCTTAATACACAAATGACATTTACATTTAAGAGCAGAGTCCAGGTAAGCAATTATGTAAAGAAATCGATGGCTTCAAAAAGAACAGATTTGATCTAGAATCCCCTGATGATCAAAGGCACAAATGAAAAAACTGTTCATTGTGACTAAGTGATCCGGGAGAAATGGCTGAACCATAATCAGAAACTGAAAATAATATAATATGGGAATAAAATAAAATCATAACATACCATAATATAATATAATTTAATTTAATAATAAAACAGTGATAAAGGCAGGTACAATCACAATTGGCCTAAAAGCTGAATTATTTCAAACCATCACATCACTCATTCATTCAACAGACTCAGAGACATGATGCACTGAATCTGTACCAAACCTTTACCCTGAAATGTTGTGGATTGAATTGCATTGAAATGTTGTGGATTGAATTGGAACACATCCAAAAAGATATGTTCAAGTCTTAAACCCTGGTTCCATGAATATGACCCTATTTGGAAATAAGATCTTTGAAAATATTATTTGCTAAGAGGGGGCAAACTAGATTAGTGTGGGCCCTAATTCAATTTGACTGGTGTCCCTATAAGTACAAGAAATGTGGACACAGACTGAGAGAGAAAATGGCCATGTGATGGAGGCAGAGATTGAGCCATGCCACAAGCTAATGAATGCCAAGGAATACCAGCAAACCACTGTCAGAAATGTACAGGCTTAAGAGGAAGCCTACAAATAATACATTTCATACTTCTAGCCTCCAAAACTGAGACAATAAAAGTCCTGTTGTCTTAAGCCACCCAGTTGACAGTACTTTCGTATGGTAGGTCTAGTAAACTAAGAAGTGCATTTACCTACTATTGGTGTGATATGTTCTGGATATCTAAAGTGTTTATAAGAATGCACTGCAGAAATGGATGGACAATTGGGGGAAATGTGCACCCAAGGAGATACAAAGAATTATCACAATGGGAATAAGTGTTCTATAATGATGACGAAGCCCAAGGCATGCATTCTCTTGCACTCTTTTCTCTTATGTCCTCTCTTCATGTACTGGCCCTGCTGAAACCTTATTTATTGTATCTCTGTGCTTCACTGTGTCTTTTCCCTATCGATTTCTTTTAGTTCTGCCTTGTAGTCAGTGGTTCACACCTTGTCTATACATCGGGAATCAGCTGGGGGACTTTTAAAACTCTCAGTGCCCAGGTTACACTCCATATCAAGTAAATTTAAACCTCTGTAGGTAGCTCTTAGCTTTCAATATGTTTTAAGGCACTCCATGTGAACCCAGCATTGAAAACTTCAGATCTATATTGTAATAAGCCAGTCACATTGCTGTACCAGTCTTTTGGACTTTAAAATGTAACTTGCAAAGGCTCCCCAATCATCTTTTTTCAAGAAACTTCCCTGCCCCACCATCTACCGGCAACTTACAGATTTCCTTGTGTTTCTTTATCTGCCAGAACATTCAGCATCCTGGATCTCTTCTAAATTAGAGTTTTCTGATAATCCTTGAGGTTTGGACCCACAGATGTAGACTAGGTTTGGAGCAAGTGTTTTGACTATCACCTCCCTGGAGATGAACCCAGAGGGAGAGGAGGACCTAGTAGGAGCTTTCGGGGCTCAGATCATCTCTGCTGTGGACGAGTGCCTGCCTCACTCGAGGCTGCTGGCCTATAGTAAAACCTCATCTTTCATAGGAAGTAACAACGCAGCCTTGGAAGTACTAGACGTGGCATGTTTAAGGAGGAGCATGCAGAATGTAGAAGGGCAATGCCCAGGAAACAACAGCTTAGCTGATAAAAATGCTGACTGGAGGGGAAATTGCCTCATTGCCAAACTGCCTTATTTGAGCCTCACAACAACCCTAGGAATTAGATTGAGCTGGAACTAGAATCTAATTCTTCTAATTATAGGGCCTTCAGTCTTTCCTCCAAAGCCCAGCTCCTAGCTCACTGAAGCTGAAGCCACTTAAGTGATAGTACAATAATTCAAGAGAAGTTCACCACCTTTATTTTCTCAGGCAGAGAAAAGGGCAAAATGCAAGAGAGAGAGATTTTTCCAGCTTCAAATGCAGACTAGGGGTGTGGTAGAAAGGAATGAGGATTAAGGAACCTTCTAAAATAGCTCCTTCACTGAAGTCCAGTGATTTAGTTATCCACTTGACAGATTCTCTAGGATGTAAAACCAGAGTCCCATCTGCCATCTGCTGGAAGAGCTCCCTCCAAAGCATCTTTATTTGGCTGCAACCCACACTCTGTTTAAACATTCACTTTGATGGTGAGCTCATTGCCTCCTGAAGTCACTATCCTTGTTAAATGATACTCACTTATCAAGTGCCTTCTCGCATGAAATTGAACCTACAACCCAAGAGCATAAGCCTGCTACTACCTCCATATTACAATGCTACAGTCACAGAGACCTAACAATCGTAAACAGGTATCACCTCAGTATATTCTTCTTTATGGTATCCCCTGTTTTCTTGTAGAACACATTTTAATTTGTAAGCATGTACTAATTACTGTAATTATTTGCTTAATGTCTGTATCCCTACTAGAATGTGAGTTCCTTTGAGACAAAGATGATATTGACTCTTTTTTATTAACCCCAGATACCCAATACTAGTACAGTGTCAAGCACATAGATGATTCTTTTAAATAGTTTAACTAGATGATTGAATATCTGAATGAATAAATAGTATCCAAAAGTTTCAATCCTGCTATCCTTTAGACTTTTCTTCTTCATTCCACCTGGCCTAAGTTCCTTTAGCTTAGCTACTTGCCAAAGTACCTTACCACACAAGTCCTCCTGCCAGGGAGACTCATGTGGGATAAGTCTGATATGAATTAACTGTGCGATTTGTAAATTACAAAAAACTAATAGGTTTTAGACTTTATTAATAGAGGCGCTCTTTTCAGAAGACAATGTTTTCTAAAAGGTGCTTTTACAATTCTATGGTTTTCTTTATTTCTTTTTTTCTACTTGGTTTGTCTTTCTCTTGCTTATTTGATTTTTATCTTGAAATTTCACTGTCATTCATGTTATTTGACTTTCTTAAGACTATTTAGACAGAAATTATAACCTTTACGTCTTTCATTTTACACTATTTTATACAGACTTTTTCCATTTCATTAGAGTTACATATATGCCTCTTTCCTCCCTATCATACCGTGAGCTCTTTTAGGGTCAGGCTTGTGCCTGGTTCATCCTTGCCTCCCCATCATCTCACATTATTCTGGCACAAGGCATGTTCAAAAAGTCATGAATGAATGAAAGCATGAACATACTGCTAAGGCTGTAACTAAAGTGCATTTACTTCTGGGTCCCACAACTAGATTGTATTTAAACCAACATTCAGAAGGTAACAGTATCCAAGTGATATGAAGAGCAGTGAGGGAACCCATGGTGTTTTTTTCCAAGAAGAGGACACTGCAGTAGAGACAGTGGGGTGGATGATGAGAAGAGACTGTCCCATAGAGGAAGACTAGCAGCTGTAGGTGAAAAATATTGGGAGACAGTCTGGAGTTCATGTACATAAGATGATTGGAAGAGTCAAAGCTGCAGGATCAGATAAAATGCTTCTGTCAGTGGAGATGTTTGAGCAAGGGGAAGATAACAGTTAAGTCGATCTGGAATTAGAGACCCTTTCAATTTGCCCTTTTCCCTCCAGCCAGATACTTCAGATTGTCAAAATCTCTCTTAATCCATGACACTGAAAACAGAATGACTGTAGATATGTATGGGGCAGGACAGTGGCAAGTTCTAAACCTTTGTTTTGTGATCGTCTGGAAGTTCTATCTGCAAATACCGCGGAAACCACAGTACATTTGAATGAATATTGCCCTATTTGTAGATAACCTACATGAAAATGAGATTTCAGGATTTTTTTGTATTAAATCCTTCCATCACAGGTCAAACAAATTGCAACCACTGAGCCTCGTGCAGAGAGGATACAGACACATGATTAGAGAAAGTGAAAGAATCATATAAAGGAACAAAAAGAATTCTTGTGGACAGAAACATTCTTTTTTAGACATTTACCTAGAAGAAACAGATTTAAACTCACCTCTGAGATCTGTGAAATAATGATTAGAGTGGCAGAGAGAAGGCCAAAGCTTACAATGGCTCCAAAATGAGCCTTAGGCAGGCACATAGCCAACACAGGAGGCAGGCTTTATGTCTCTGAACGAGAATTCCCTCTGGGAGCCTGGTTTGTGTGGGTGTGATGCTGTGCTGGTGATGGGAAAAGGAGAGGGTTTTGAACTTAGCTTGTAGTAGGAAGAAAAGAAAAACACCTTCCCTGGAGATTCTACCCTACCTCTAAGAAAAAATTAAATTCCAGCTCATTTCCTGTGCTGATGAGAATGGAGACAACTCCTTCAGACTCCTAAGTAATTCCCTGCCAAATCAACCAACTTCAAAACTGAAATTCTTAACCTAGAACACAGAGTCCAGTTGCCAAGTTCTGATGCTTAAATAAAGTCCAGTGGGCAAATTCCAGACCTCAGAGCCCAGAGCCAAGAGCTCAGAGTCAGAGTCAGCCCCCCGATTTAAGCAATAGAGGACCATGGCAGCCACCACACTGGGCCTGTCAATTTATTCCATTTATTCCTTGTGTGCCCTACTTGATTCCCACTTCTACAACCTCACCCCCAACTCTCCACCAAATTCTATAAGCAGGTTCCCTTATAGGAGAGATTGCCCTGGATACTGAAAGACATGCAGAGTTCACAAACTTTGTGTGCTCAAAGTCATATAAACTCATCCTCATGACCTTACCACATTGACATTCCTTCAACATGAATCTGTTCTGTAGAGGATAGTGCCCATCTCCAAGGGATAGGAGATTTAAATGTGAAGAAGGAAGTGAAAAGTTCTTGTTTTTAATGGAAATGATGTATCACTTATGATTATCATCCTAATCATAAGTTCTACCTCAGATCCTAATTTCAGCTCCTCCAACCTGGTACTTTCCCCAGACACACATTAAGTATTTCATTGCACCTCCTCCTTGTTTCTGTTTCAAATAGAGTGATGGTATATTGAGAGAAAGAGTAGCAAGAGAGCACTCTCTTTTCTATCAAGTGATAGAATGGGTGAGAGGAAACAGGCAAGGTACGGACATGGAGGACATGGAGAAACTTTTCCCTTCTCCTTCTGGAAATCTGAAGTAAAAAGGGGCGTCTCAGATGGGCAGTTTAAGAAAAATCGCTTCCACTTTCATTCATTGGTATACGGTTGGTTGGATCAGAAATAATGAGTTGGGAAGTAGGAGAATTCAGGACAATGTAGAAAATAACATTGTGAATAAGATCATAGATTCAAAGAATGGGACTTAAATGATGCCTTAGATTTGACTATAAGGCCCTGAAGAAGACAGGCAGGGCTTTGAGAAGTCATAGGGTGAAGTGGCTCTAGCTATGTCATCAGGGACATCAGAGTGGGGAACAAGCATTGATCTAGGTCCAGTTCCTTCATTCAGTTAATTAGTCATTTGGTCATTCATTTAATTAACATGTGCTGGATGTGCCAAACTCTGTGCTTGGCATGGGATTTTAACATTGATTGCCATTACCTACTTTTTAAATTTTGACAAGTCCTTTTCTTTTCAGGACTAAGCTTCTGCCTCCATTAAATGGTGAGATAAGTCAAAAGAAACCCCTAAGTACCCTTTCATTCTGATATTGGTGTTGCTAAATATATCATCTGTGCAAATATTAACAAAAGGTGCTGATTGTATTAAAAGTCATCTATGGGAGCAATTATGAAGTGCCTTTCCTCATGTAGCTTAAATACAGAGAAAATTTTTTTCTGTGGAATTTAAGTGAAAATTTCCACAATAGAGAAGAACAGTGATAATCACAGCCTGTATATGTATATATACTAGACAAGAGTATATTGATTAAACATATCAGATCTAAAGAAAGTATATATTCCTCAGAAAGAAGTTAGCAGATTTGTCTACAAAGAAAAGGGAAGTCTCCACAGAAGTCTTGGTCAGGTGACTTATATGCATTGAAGTTCCTTTAACAAAGTGCTGCCACCTGTGGACACAATAAATATTTATTGAATGAAAGAATAAATTAACACTTTCCTTTCCTTTGGACTCTAAGGAAGAATCTCCACTTCTCTGGAAGATTGAATATGCATTAAAGAGTCTACAAAAGCAAGTAGAAAGAGCAAAAGAGCTGACCATAAAAGGACAGTTAAGAAAAAACTCAGGGAAAATGTTTCCCTAAGCAGAGACAGATGATCCAGGAAAGAGGATTTTAAAGGACATACCCTGAGGTTCATTTGACTGAGTAGAGAAATCCCTGTGCAGTGTGCAATACAAAATCTCTTCCAGAATTACAAAGTTTCAAAAACCCTTTGGAGGGGCCAGGTAATACAAGGACCAGGACTTGCTTTTCCAAAAAGTCAGAGTGAGTCAGTCTAGAAGAAACTGCCGGTATATGTGTAGTTAAAAGATTCTCAACATGAATTTAAAGGATTATCAAATTGGTACACAAACCATTTTTATGGACAGGAATGTCTGTCTAATGCAGAAATAAGATGCTAACTCTGGAAAAAAAATGATGAAGTGGCATTAGCATCTCTGTCCTATCTCATTCCAGATCAGAAAGGAGCAGAGAAGAGAACTCTTTAGACAGGACCTTGTCAACACTTACATATTAAGACTCTGAACTAGTAAGAATATAATAGCACTTCATGGCTTTCAAATGGGCTATTCCCATTTTGCCATTTACTGCAGGGAATCATTCTCAACTACATCTGTTAAATCCAGACATTGTATGAGAAACAAATGAGATAGAAGTAAAAGAACTTCAGATATAGAAAAATTCCATCTGAATATTGCGGTTAACTCTATTAGACCTACTGAAATATGAGATCATAGTCATCTAGTGATAGTTGTCTAGTACATACTTAATAAGGGCATGTGACCTGTACAATCACATAGGGACCAGGTTCAAAAGGGCCTTGCACATTTATTTTTAATGCTCTGCTGTTGCCATCTTGATTTTCTTAATAACTCTTTAAAAAGAGTCCCTAGAAGCAGAGGTGCTCAAACACTTGGGTACCTCCCTCCATCATGGGAGGTCCTGGATTCCGTTCCCCGTGCTTTGCTTCCTTAAAAAAAAAAAAAAGAAGGAGAGCATACAACAAACAGACACAGAAAGCAGACAGTGAGCGCAAACAATGGGAATGAAGGTGGGGAGAAATGAATAAAATAAATATTAAAGAAAGAAAAGAGGCCTTGTATTTTTATTTTGCACTGAGCTTCACAAGGGATGCAACCAGCCCTACGCCTAGGGTACAGTAGACTTGAAATATATGGTTGTGAATGGATTGAATGTTGTTTGAATAAAACTACTATAAATTAAAAAGATAAATAGGTATGGCAAACTCTCTATGTCTCTTCTCATATAAATAAAAGAGATTGTAGTTTCAGATGTGTATATACATATACATGTATATACATATTTATATGGTTGTTCTTGTTTTTGTCATTATAGAACCACTCCCTTTTCACTGTTTCTGTGTGTAGCAATGTCCTAGTCATGGTCTGAGGTCTTAGAACATCTTTTTAAAATTGACACACACATATTCTACAAGACTGAGTGTAACCTCTGATTCCTCTTTTCTTATCCCACATCTCATGGTGACAATTGATTTTTTAAATTAAGGTTGTTTGCATAGACAACAATACTAAAATTGGGCTTGTCTGAGATTTCGATACCAGTTAAGTTGGGATGGCCAGAGATAGAAATTAAGAAAAGGAAAAGAATCTCATGATTGTGTGAGGGTTCGAGATGATATAGTACAGCTAGAGAGAGTTCAAAGACTCTCCTCTGAAACTATTGCTGTGTCCCTCCTGCAAAACTTCTTGAAGGCAATAAGCCTGCTTTTCCCTTCCCTATTAACACAATCTGCCTAGTTGGTATTCATTCACTTTCCCTCAAATTTAAAGGCCATCTACAATGTTGAGGTGATCTCTCAAGACCTTTTCCCCTAAGCTTCTCAATACGAAATGTTCCCTTTGTCCAAACAAAGCTTTTTGCAGTTTCCCTAAATATTCTAGATCAACGGTTCCCAAAGGTAAAAGTACATCAGAAACATTTGGAGGGCTTGAAAAATATAGATTGCTGGGCACCGCCCCCCCCCAAAGTTCTGGTTCAAGAGGTCTGAGAATAGTCAGAGAATTTACATGCCTGACAAGTTTCCATTGATGCTAAGGATTCTGGTCTGAGAAATACATTTTGAGAAGCACTTTTCCAGACTCTTGTTATTCATGGCATAGTCTAAGGGTCGGGAGATGGGCATTACCTGGTAATTGTAATTGTTAGGAAAGAGAAGCACTGTGCTTCCTGAGCTTTTATGTGTATACAGATCACCCTATAATCTTGTTACAATGTAGTTCTGGTTCAGTAGGTCTTGAGTGGGGCCTAAGATTCCGTTTTATTAAAAAACTCTCATAAATGGCAAAGTGATTATTCCTTGTACTATACTTGGAGAAACAGGGTTCTGAACTTTCCTGCCTAAGTGCTTCTTTTCAGGAAATTCATAATGCCAAGATTATATCCTTCTTCCTGATGCTATCATTAAGTGCTTCAAACCTTCCCATCCTACATAAGCTACTTCAGATACACCCAATAAAGTTTGTGCTGATTTCCACAAACCAAATGGGTCTGTGTCTCACAGTAAACCCTAACACCCTGTAGCATGTTGTTTGGCTCCATTGTTTATCATTTCCTCAATCTGATGGGAGTAATATTATTTGTTTTCAAGTAAATTTGCCCTGCAGAAAATCCATTTTTCCTGTATATACTAAACCAACATTTTAAAGGACATCTATTGATCTCAAAGACATGTGGTTCTCAAAGTATTTTTCTCTTGACATATCTGTGTCCTTACTTAGCAATATGTTGTACTCACCACTACATGCTCTCAGCAACTAAAACAATAACTTGCACACAGTAGCTGTTTAATAAATATTTCTATCATTGAATTGAGTCATATGCTCTTTTATTAGTTCTTCATTTACAGCTCTCAAGATCATAGATCTTCTCCCTCATTGTTTTACCATTCGTAAAATCCATCCTCCAAAGGAGAACTCTTTTAGTCTGAAGCCTTCCTCAACTCTGAGATATCTGGAAAACCTTTAGGATTCCTCTGGGAATATCCTTGGTCTTCACACTGTAGATGATGGGATTGAGCATGGGGGGTATGAACAGATAGGCGTTGGACATCATGACATGAACAACATGTGGGGCACTTTTACAGAAACGGTGGATCATGGAGACAGCATTAATGGGCACATAAAATGCTAATACTGCACAGATATGTGACATGCAGGTTTTGAGTGCTTTGAGCCGCTGCTCCCGGGATGCAATCACCAGCACGGCTCTGGCTCTCAGAATCAATGCATAGGAAAGCAGGATGAAAGTTGAGTCTACGCCATAGGTGAAAATGACCACAAAGAGTCCATAGATGCTATTAATATGGATGTCCCCACATGCCACTTTCATGAGATCTGGATGGAGGCAGTATGAGTGATGCAATATATTGCCCTTGCCGAAGGGCAGTCATTTCACCAGAAAGGGAAAGGGAAGAGAGTGATGAAACTCTTGGCAAGGATGTATAAGCCCATGGCCAAGATTTGGCTGTTGCTAAGCACCGTGGCATAATGTAGAGGGTCACAAATAGCCACAAAGCGATCGAAGCTCATGGCCAGCAGTGTGCCTGATTCCATGAAAGAGAAAGTGTGGATGAAGAACATCTGGACCAGGCAGGCATCAAAGCCAACATGATGGTAGTTGAAGCAGAATGTGGCAATCACAGTAGGAAGTGTAGAGAAGGACACTCCCAGGTGATTGAGAGAAAGCATAGAGAGGAAGTAGTGCATGGGCTGGTGTAGAGCAGACTCCTGTACCACCAAAGCAAGGATGCTGAGGTTTTCTGTGATGG